>CAVNUY010000015.1:0-207500 GCA_963691655.1 Toxonevra muliebris | reverse complement strand
TCGACTGTTGCCATATTGCTATTCGGGACCATATAATCACGAAGAAGCATATGTAAATTGCCGTAGATATAACTCAATTAATGTACAGATTCTAACTAAAGGGAATCTTTTTATATTTTTATTCTTAAGTTAAGTATTTTTAGATGTGTGTTAAAAGTTTTAAATTAATGAATAAAAAACAATAATAGAAATGTCGTTTGTCAACGTTGCCACTTTTCCCACTTTTTTTGCGATAATTGTAGCTAAGAATTTTTAGTGAAAATAGAGTTACAGAATCAATGCATCGTTAGTGCAAACGATTAAATCGCAAATCGCGAAAGCGATTTCGGTCGGTAATAAAGTTACAGAATCACACATCTGGAGTCTTATCTTCTCGAGTGTAGCTAAAAAACTGCGTCTTTACAAACGACAATAATAGCATAAATTTAAATTATTTTAATTAGGAAAAATATAAAATATAACAAACTAAATTAGTGCTGTAACCTTGGATTTGACTGGAATCATCATTGGAAACACTTGCAATAAACTCAGCTATTTTGCACTGCCGCTGCTCTGCCGATCGGTGTCATTACTCTCCTGAGTCTTGCTCTGCTTGTCAGTGCTGTCGCGGTCACTTCAAATGAAGTTTTCACTTCACTTTCAAGCCCTACTTCCTCTTTCATAAAAACACTTCGATTCTCCAGTTCAATAAAAAGCTAAAATCGATATAAAAAAAGTTTAATGAACACTATCAACTATTTCGTTAAATTAATTTTTTGCATTTCTGCTTAATTTGGAAGGACATTATTGATTGTAGCCAGAATGGTGTGTTTGAATCTATATTCCCTATAAAAAGTAAGACTCCATCAGGCACACATCCTATTTTGTGTTTTTTAAATACTTATTTGTCATTTAACTGAATTTGGTGGAAAATGACGAGGTAGAAGGCGAGGCTTTTACTTTTAAATAATTTTATGCAAAAGGACTAGCATTGAGAGTATGTACCCTCATTTTAAAAGCTTTGTCGGAGCTTTATTGAGTCTGCCTCACAGTAGCGATATCGCCGAAAAGGTTTTTTTTCGCAAACTAAGCACTTAAAATCAGATAAATTTTGACAATATGTCGTTTTCTCATTACACTTCAAAAAACACTCCACTTTTTTTAAAAATCACTTCAATATTTTAAAAATTCACTTCACAAAAAAATTTCAAAATGAAATCCCTGCTGCTTGCCGTTAGAGGTTCCTTGAAAACTCTCACGGATTGTTGAGATTGGTGGCTCTGCGTGGTTTTTGCAGTACTTGTTGGTGAGTGCCAGTTTCTACTTTGGGTGCTCCATCGTAAATATATTGTATATGCATATGTATGAAACAATCATAACAATAAACGGAAAATTTGGACTTTATCCTTTGTTTACTTACATTAGAATATCAAAAGGCTTTTACGAACTTGCGAACCACAGCATCTATCTGTTCGTAAACGTTCACAGTAAACTTGGCATTTTAGAGTTGCCATCAGTCTACCCTAAATTCAAAGTTTTTAAAATCAAAATTCTTAACTGAGCTAAATGTCATCATCTCCCAGACTGACGCGTCAGCAACAGCTAGCTTTTAAGGCGAACAACAAAACCGAGAACTTGCCGAAGCTGGTGAATAGTGGCACCACTTCAAATTTAGTTGTTGTTCAACTCCATAGGTTAGAAGAACGCCTTAATGAAAGCAAAATTAAACAAATAGAAAGAAATAGCTAGAAATTCGACTTTCGCTGTCTCCCGCAACTTATGCAAGCGCCTCTCAAACGAAATAGCTTGTGTTGAGGGTAGGCTCACTAGCAAAGTTGAGAGTGAGTTTGGTGGCATTAGGGATAAATTCGCTCAATACGACATTAAAACAGAAACACTCGAAAATAACATTAGTGCTCTGACTACTCGGTGCGAAAAACTGGCTGAACAATTAAGGGGCAGTAACAGCAACACCAGCACCACCAACGTTCTAGATTACGCATCTGATGCTATTCTGTATGGAGCGCCTCGCTCCAACTCCGAAAATCTCAAGAGCATTTGTTGTTCTATCAATTTCCTATTGCCTCAGATTAAGAATATTTTCCGTATATAGCCCAGTTATGTGCCCCATTACACCAACTTACAAATATGTGAATTGTAAGGAAATTCCCACAAAATTGTAAAAAAAAAATCGTTAAATCGTTTCACCCAATTCCTACCATTGTGAATTCGGACTTGTAAATCACAAGAACTTGTAGTGACAAATTTTTCAATATTTGTTTCACCAAACATGATTTGTAGTTGTAATTTACAAGAAACAAATTTGTGGAAATGTTACTTTTTAGTTTCGCCAACAGACGACTAATCACAAATTTGTAACATTTGTAAGAATTTCTTACAAAAAAAAAATCGCCTGTAAAAAGGCTACAATTGTTTATTATTCGTTTTTCGGCATACTTTTAGCAGACTGTTTTTATCTTTACAGTTTTTAATCAGCAATTGTTAAGGAACGGCAGATCAGGCAAAAGAGGTAGAGGAGGTATCGTAATATATTGTAAAAGTAATCTCAATGTTAACCCTATAACCCGTAAGGCCGCCTTGAGGCAGCTATCACTCTATTTTAATTAATCGATAAGTGCAAATGTATTTATTTTTTAAAATTAATTGGCAGACCTGAAGAAAGAATAAACACACGATTTGTGGTCAGATTACACTTTCTGCGGTCACACGATTGTTGTTTATAGTTATTTTTATGTGTACGTGTGTTATTTTGCAGCGAAAAATTAAAGGAACGGACGGAACGGAAACTTAAAGGCTATTAGTGTATGAAGTAGAAACCCTGAACGTGAGATAATTTTACGTTTTACCTATTTATAACAAATCCTTGTCTAATTTGGTTCTCCAGTCTTTATATGTTGGCACGTCTACGTAAGAGTTTGTTAGTAAAATTTTCTATCTTGGTTTCCATGGAAACCGTCTTAAGTTGTACTGACCATGTGAATAGTGTTGTTAAAAAGATTTTCCTAACCTCACGTAGCCTTAGAATGACTAGCGAGTGCTTACCTCTTAAAACTAAGAAAAGATTGGTAATACAATTAATTTTACACATAGTCACTTATGCAGAACTCGTGTATAGCAATTGGACAGGCAGCCAATTCGACCATACATCGGACTGGAGATGCGATTTACTTGGATGTACTATATCGGACTACCTCAAGGCAAGGAATTGTATGTACTTATATAAACTCATAGTGGCCAGGACACGTGCATACTTATATGACAAATTACAATTTTGCCATTCTGCTAGAATCAGCTGCCTGGTTCCCGCTAAATTTAAATATTAAAACTAGATTCTTTTTCATCAGCGCCATTAGGATTTGGAATTCACTGCCGAATAATCTACGTTGCGTCTCTAGCAGATGCGGTTTTAAGCGTTTAATATTAAAGCACTATTCAAACATTTAATTCAATCGACTTAACATATTTTTAAAGTATTAGTTATCATATTATTATTCTCTCCTAGTTTGAAAGTTATTTACTTAAATTGTACTTAGTTTTAGTTCATATTATATCTGCACCTACTTATAATCAATTTATTTAATCACGATGTTATTTTGTGTTCACTTGCCGCTTATAAAAGATATATTCTTAAATGCGAACATTTATTAAATAAATAATAATAAACCAGGAGGTGCTACCACCTTATGCAAAAATTTTATAATCAGTGCCCATCTTGGAGCTCTCTCCCCTATTTAATTCTAATTGATTAAGTTTGATTGTTCTTTGTGTCCTTTGTTATATTTTTACTCCTTGATGTACTGAAAAAGAACTAGTTCTTATTGTGCTACCAATTATAAAATAAATAATAATGATATTTCAAATTTTAAACTGGAATGTCCCCTTAACAAAAACATACATTTTTATCACTGGGTAATAATATTTAAATAATTTTATGGAAAGAAGGCAAGAGTATTAATTTATAACAGGACACAAAACATAAAAAAGTAGTTTCAGGATCAAGGAATCCGGTATCCTTGTAAATGCAAACTTTTAAATATATAACTGAAATTTTAGCCAAATTTTGAGCTCAATAACCATTATCAAGAATACAAAAAAACAATGGATGCGTGCAAGGCACGCAAGATATTTGATGTGTAAACAGTTAAACCAACTGAATGCCATATACATAAGCTCACATATGTATAGCCATTTATAGGGATTTGATGTATAATCTATATGCTTAGGTAATTAATTCAAATTAAAACAATTCTTTTATAAACTTAAAAATTTATAAGATATCATTATCTTTTATATATATATAATAGCCCAATTCACTATAAATTGCAAATGGTCTTGCATCATTGCAAATGCAAATTTTTGTTCCATATCGCTTATATTTGTTGTTGTGATAGCAGAAATATTTTGCATTTGCACCAAATCGTGAATAGGGCTGATATATTGTAGTCGCATCATTTTTCTTTTACTCAATGCATCGGGAAAATTTTTATAATGCCGTGGTTTGCTATCATTATCACTACATTTTGTTTACACATTTATTGAAACCCAGGTTCTTTATTCCTTATAATTTTATATTGTTTTATATTTTAAAAAATATTTAATTTTAATCCAATCTAATTAACCGAATGCAAAACCTATCAAACGCCTGTGTTTGCTACCGCGACTTCTCTGTTTGTATGGTATAGTCGATCTCCATACGTTTAACACCAACAAATAATTCGGCCAGGAATAAATGTACACACTCATTTTGTTTTCGTATATTTCGTTTGTATGTATGAGTAAATCGAAACATAAACCAACAAACTCCATTCGTATTTTAATTTCTCCCTCTCTTTTCTCTTCTCTCTTCTCTTTGTTGTTTAGAGTAGCACAGTCTTGCCGCGCAGTAGTGTGAGCGAGAGGGGAACTGGACGTTACAGTTATCTTACATCTTACGTTACAGTTATTCTTACATTTGAAATATTGCCCATACCGTGTGATTTGAGAGAGAGAGAGAGGGCTGAAAAATAGATATTTAAATAACAACGCACGAGGAGTTTCGGTTAAAAATTTATAATATTTCACAGAGTGTGAATTTTATTGAGATTGTCAGTGATTTTTTTATGAGCATGGGTTACTCAAAGACTAATCTAGGTTTTCTCAAGCAATGGGATTTTATACCGTCTGGCAACTGGTATAATCCCATGGATTGAGAGAATCTATTACAATATTTTTGTATATAAAGAGAATATATACATTGATATTACATTGTAATAGATAAATACCAGAGGGGTATTTCAAAGGAGTTTAACAATTCAAATTAATACCAGAGTGGTATTTTAGGAACATTCAACAATTCAATAATTCATTTTTTAATAATACTTAGGGTGGTCATGAGGCGACGGCATGGATGGTGGTGGGACGATTAGTGCAGGGAGCACTAATCGAACTCAATTAGGGGCTCCTCCACAGGGTCCTCAACATAACGGCCCCCTTGAACGGATTGGCCGTTCAACGTAAGCTGCACTTCTTTAAGGACCATCACTACTGCAGTCAGAAGTTTGTGGTGTCTCGGACGCCGTACCCAAATTGCACGCTCCGAGTTGGTTGTGGGCTGAGAGGTCGAGCGGATCGCTGATGGGATTGTCGTCGTCCTATGCGCCGACGTTCATCATTAGACGGGCGCACCGACACCACTCGACCAATCCGCTGTCGCGCCGGAAAATGCGCATGCAAGAGCGTATGGTGTCCTAGACCATATGCATGGCAGCTTTGCAGCGACGTGCAGGCACCGGTGTTGTGGGACTTTGCCAGGCAGTTAACGCAGTACCGATGACTCCTCACTGCCTCATATCGCTCGTCAGCGGTCATCGCGAGGAATGATCGGCAATATTTTAATGGGTGGTGCCTCATACACACCCGGCAGCGGCAATATTCTTCTTTCCACCGTCTACTAAACTGGTGGTGCAAGACCTTGAGCCTTTGCCATCTAGTAGAGAAATTGAGATGTTCGGCATTCGGTTCAGGCAAAGCTAGGAGTGGGCCACCGCGCAGAAAATGCCCAGGAGTGATGGCGCGTAAATCAGACGGATCCTGAGACATGGGTGATAGTGGTAGAGAATTGAGCACTGCCTCTGTCCTAGTGATGAGGGTGAGGAATTCCTCGAAAGTAAATTTGTGAGCCCCAGCAATTTTGATAAAATGAGTCTTGAAACTCTTTACTCCGGATTCCCAGAGCCCACTCATGTGAGGTGCATTTGGAGGGATGAATTGCCATTCAAAACCCTGAGCGGTATATTTAGCTGAAATATCCGCCGAACCCCTTTCAAGAATTGAATTAGGTCTTTGTGGAGCGCACGTTGGGCTCCGATGAATGTCTTTCCATTGTCGGACATCATTTTGCGCGCAAGACTTCGACGGCCCGTAAATCTAGCAAATGCTGCTCGAAATGCTTTAATTGTGAGATCTGAGCAAACTTCGAGGTGTATCGCCTTTGTAGAGAAACAGACGAAAACACAGACATATGCCTTTAGAAATGGTGATCGTCGGAGAGTTGACGATTTCACCTGAAAGGGGCCAGCGAAGTCGACTCCGGTGATGGTAAATGGGAGAGAGAATGTGCACCGCTCTGGAGGTAGAGCGGCCATTATTTGGGATCGGACCCGTTTCTTATATAAAGTGCAAGCTTTGCATTTAAATATGCATTTCTTAATTTGAGTTTTAGGCGAGGAATATAGTACTCTTGCTATACCATTCGAATCATAAGTTGTTTTTCGGCATGTAAGAGAATTTTATGGAGAAAATCTAAGTATAATGAACAAAAACGAGACGTATCAGGGATGATAATAGGGTGACGTTCATTATAGCTTAGAGCAGCATGAATAAGCGTCCATTTACCCTCATAACGCCTTGAGTATCCAGAAATGGATTCAGCGAGAGTATTGAACTTTTCTTGCCAAGCGGCTTGACGCCGAAAGCGCTAAGTATTCAGTATTGAATTACTGAGATTGAGTGAGTTTTATCAAACGAGTTTTGACAAATTGTACTTCTAACTGGGTTATATTGCCGACCTCAGAAATAGAAGCTTTCTTAAGTTTATGGAAGAAGCGAAATACGAGGCAAAGAACACGTAATGCACGAGAGAACGAAGAGAACCGCTCGAGAATGTTGGCACGTTCAACTGCATGGAAAACGTCTACCTTACAACCTTCAGGGGGAGATTTTGTGGATTGCGAGGGCTGTGGTCATTGAAGCGGGACTTTCTGTAGCCATTCGGGACCCTTCCACCATAGAGAATGGGTTGCTAAGTCTTGTGGTTTGCATCCACGAGTACCTAAGTCAGCTGGGTTATCTGTACTTGCGACATGACGCCAAGATGCATTACCAACATTTTTGATAATTTGAGATGTACGATTCGCTACATATGTTTTCCAAGTGCATGGAGGCTTTTCTAGCCAAGCAAGAACGATCTCAGAGTCTGACCAAAGAAAGAATTCCTGGTTCTCAAGATTAAGATAAGATTGAACATGTTTAACTAATTTTGAGAATAAAACCGCTCCACATAATTCTAGCCGCGGAAGGCTTATTGTTTGCAGAGGAGCCACTTTACCTTTTGCAACTAAGAGAGAGGAAACGGGATTGTCCTTCTCTTGTGTGCGAATATAAAGGCAAGCACAATAAGCGTCACAAAATCCATGGAGTTGGATATGTTTGCTCGGCGAGAATTGGACCCATCGAGGGATTTCGATGTTGCCGACTGCAGAGAGGTTTTCTACAAAACTGTTCCATTTATGGAGCGAATTTGGTTTTTCACATTCATCCCAATCCGTACCTTCCAACCAGAGTTGTTTAAGTAGGATTTTCCCTTGAACCATAACTGGCGATAGCCATCCTGCCGGGTCGAAAAGTTTCGCAACAGAAGAGAGAATCTGGCGTTTCGTGGCAGAGGTTTAAGCTGGAATGGGTTCGAATGTGTACGAAAATGAATCTTTTATTGCATTCCACCGTCTTGAGTTGGAACCTTATCGAGAAAAGTGGGATTATTTGAAGTTATCTTTTTCAAAGGCAAACCTGCGGAATTCAGGGATTGAATTACCTGCCTCATGGATTCAATAGCTGACTCTATATTATGACCACCAGAAAGTATATCATCGACATAGGTTTCTTCTAACAGAATATTAGAAGTGAGAGGAAATTTTTCTTTAGAATCATAAGCTAATTGATGCAACGTTCTTATAGTTAAATATGGAGCGCAATTTACACCAAAAGTCACCGTTTTCAGTTTGTAGTCTTCTATTATACTTTGTGGAGATTTGCGGAAGAGAATCCGTTGATAATTTTGATCGTCCTCATGAACAAGGATTTGCCGATACATTTTTTCAATATCGCCATTGAAAACAAATTGATAAAACCTCCATCTTAAAATGAGAAGCATTAAGTCGGTTTGAAAGGTAGGGCCGGTGTAGAGAACATCGTTTAAGGAATTCCCTGAACTGGTAACTTTGGACGCATTAAAAACTACTCGCACTGTTGTGGTTTTCTTTTCTGGGCGAACTACTGCATGATGTGGCAAATAAAAGGAGAAATATTTACCATTCGATACCGTTTCCCATGAAGTGGTTTTTTCCATGTGGTTCAGAGTTCAGAGAGAGATATTCGTTAAGTACTTTTGAGTAAGTATCTTGCAAATCACCTTTCTTTGCCAGAGTGCGCTCCATACCTAGGAGTTGGTGGAGCACCTGAGTTCTGGAATGTCCTAATGCCATGGATTCTGGAAATGTTGACTTAAAGGGAAGTTTTACCACATATCTGCCATCGGATCGTCTTGTGGTTGTTTCTTTGTACAACTCTTCACAAATTTTGTCTTCTTCTAACGCTGCTGGGGAATCCAGTATTTCTTCCTGCTCCCAGAATTGTCTTAATTGAGCACTAAGACAATCGTTTGAGATGGGAGATACTTGCGTCGTGAATGCCGTTACGTTTTCTGCAATGGGTCCGCTTAAGATCCATCTGAAAATCATATTTATTCTCCTTTACGAACTTCAATCTATCGAAAATAGATTAAATTTTTGGTAGTATTTCAACGCATGATTTGCGTTGCAAAGCCTACATGAGAATTGCTGCCTATTTTCAGAGTGATATTATTGAGTTCGATTCTGAGTTCTATTTTGAGGGAGATGGGTTGTGGGCGCTCTAGGTTTCGAAGGCCGATAGCGCGCTAGACGCTCAACTACCTCGAACCTACTTGTAAGAAATCTATCCATTTCAGGCCAAGTTGGGAGCTCTTTCTGAGATGTAAGAGATTGTTCCCATAGAGCTAAAGTCTCTTCGGGTAATTTTGAGGAGCAGATATATACCATGTATTCACTAAAATCCCCTTGAGAATCGACAAACAGTTGTTGATAGTGTTTTGAGTTTTTTGAATTGCTTCGCTATTTTCTGTATTCATAAGAGGTATGTTCATCAATGCTTTTATTTGATTATCCACTAAAATTCTATGATTTTCGTAACGCGATTTTAGTGCTTCCCATGCGAGATCGAAATTGTCATCGCTTAAGGGGTATTGTTTAACAATGGCAGCAGCTTTGCCTTTTGTCTTATAGCGAAGGTGATACAATTTTTGAGCAGGAGTGAGCTTTGGATGATTTATGTAGACGGCAGTAAACATGTCACGAAAAGATGGCCACTCTTCATATCCACCATAAAAAATTTCAGTGTCACATGGTGGGACCTGGAGACAGATATTTGCTGATCCAATTTTATCTTCGCGAGAAGTTTGGTTATTGGAACTGGAGAGTGGTTGAGAGTTAGTGTTTGAAGTAGAAATCTTCAAAATCTCATTTAATTGGGCTTTGCAGCTTTCGAAATGATCGCTGCAATTCCAGAATTTCTGTTCCGCTGAACTTCTAATGTTTTCATCGTCAGTAGCATAAACATCCTCATATGTTTGCAAAACGCGAGCCCAGCTTTGCTCAAGCTCATTTAATTTTACTGCTAGAATGCTATCAGTTTGATCTTCAACTGGGGTGTTGGACCATCTGATGCAAAATTGTATCAATCGATCCGATTCAAAAATAAATTTTTTTAATATCGCGTCAAAAAAATTTCTGGTTGAAGATCGCGTCTTCCCTTGTGAGAGATCAAGGGATTTTTTAATAGCTTCTTGTTTGCTAGCTTCTGGTTTGCTGGCATCGGGTCTGCTGGTTTCGGGTGGTGATCGTTGCATTTTATTTTATTAAGTTTCTTAGCAATTTAAAAGGGGGTAAATTTATTCGAAAAATTAAAAATATTATAATGTTTGCTGTGCAAAAATTCTTGAAGAAGAAATTTGTGTTCTGTTATATAAATAAAAATTTAATATAACAGATCTATAAGATTGTGGAGAAAAATCTTTGTATGAGCTAACAATATGGAATGCTGGTCGATACTTTAAATAAACTGTAGTCCGAAATTCAATAAAGCTGACGAGAAAGCTTTATTGTGAAAAGATTCGTCAAAATATTTATTAATATTTGTTATATAAATTCGAAAAATTTAATATAACAAATAATTATGTTTTGTAGAGAACAAACAAAAAAATTTTTTTTTTTATAGTTTGGTTTCGCTTTCAACCAGTAATAATAAGTTTTGAACTTATTAAAATAAACTAAAGGGATAGTTTATATTTTTTATATAACTTTGAGGTACTAGTGATATACCCACTGGGTTATATTCTCCTAGTACTCGAATTCTGCGTGTATGAATGAATATACACGTCTTATTTACTTTTAAAAGAATTACAAAAAATAAGGGATGATTTGTAGATTCTTTTCTCTTTTATTTTTTTGTCTCTTCTTATATATGTGTTATAAGAGAGAGATAGAGAATTCTATAAAAAATTATATAAATGTGGATTATTTAATTATAAAATGATTATATAAACCGCTAGCGTTAGCGAATATATAATCACCAAAGAGATTTATAATTTATAATTAATGTTATATATGTGTGTGCAAGTATGTGATACTTGCTCGATGAGATAAATGAAAACTGCGCGAGTTGAATGTAATTGTTCAGGAACAATTTTTAATTATAATTTATTAATTGTGAATAAATTCCGTACAAGAACAAATTTTAAATGGTAGAAATAATTTTATATATGAAAGAAAATTCAAGTAAGAAATGAGAGAGAATGCGACTTAACGCTTGTAAGATTCCAAAAAGAATAAAATAAAATATCAAATTCGTATATACTTATCGGTACCTATAATTACATAGATTCAAAAGAAAGTAGTAATACTATACATTTTTACATATTTGGGCTCTGGAGTTGCCACAATTCAAAAATTTATAAAGGAAAAAATGAAGTACGCCGCACATTAGACGCATCACAAAACTATTAAATCCATGTCTTCAACATGGCGCGCCCCCTGCATCGATGCAACTTGGAGGGAGCTTTGAACTCTTTGCAAGGTGGCGACAGCGGCGGCAACCAGATCACGGAGTTGGCGTTCTCGTGCGCTTCTGCTTTGCAATTCGCTACGCGTTGGAGTGTGGTATTTGCGATGGCGCGGTTGCTGATGAACGTTTTAGATTAGCCTTCGCCGACGTACGGGATATGCGTGCTGGATGTAGTAAGGTATGATGTGCCAAACCACACTTGTAGCAACTCCAATTCGAGGTGCATGCACCTGTCACATATGATGTAGCCAGACAGTTGATACAATATCGATGCGATCGGGCTGCCTGTTTCCGCTCGTCGACGGTCATTGCTCGAAACACTCGACAGTAGCGCAAAGGATGAAATCGGCTACATAATCGGCATTGATGTGGAGGTGGGGACCGACTTCGCGGTGAACTGCAAAAATAAAGGAATTAGTAATTGTATATATAAATGAAATGAATCATTGAGCGCAAGTAGGGTTTACAGTAGTTTAGAGCAAGCTTTAAAAGATGTAGGAGAGAAAGTAGTTTAGAGAAAACTAGAAGAGAGGTCGGGGATAAAGTTTCTACTTAGAAGGTAGTACACACAGCTTTAGAATGGGCCGTACCAGCATGCCATTCTGAGTGCGAACATCAGCCACTCTTACATTTTTGTCGGGACCAAGATGTAATTTGACTATACGACCGAGCCGCCATTCATTAGGCGGAAGTAAATCATCTCGGATGACTACCATATCTCCTTCGGAAATATTACTTTGTGGGCACTTCCATTTGTACCTTTTATGGAGTTCTTTTAGATATTCGTTCTTCCACCGGTTACTGAACTGGTGGTGCAGTACCTTTAGTTTCTGCCAACGACTTGCCAGCGATAGATTTTCAACATTTGGTTCTGGGAGTGAGAGAAGAGGAGCACCCCGAAGAAAATGTCCTGGTGTAAGAGCGAGGAGATCGTTTGGGTCTTGAGACATCGAAGAGAGAGGCCGAGAGTTCAACACTGCCTCTATACGAATGAGAAGGGTAGTGAACTCTTCAAAGGTGAAGTTATGGGTTCATGCAACTTTCCTAAGGTGTAGTTTGAAACTTTTAACACCTGCTTCCCACAGACCGCCCATATGTGGGGCATGTGGAGGGATAAATTGCCAATTGACACCTTGAGAAGCGTACTTTGTGGAAATGGTGGTTGGAATGGTTTTGAGAAAAAGAGAGAAGTGGTTACGTAAGGCGCGTTGCGCCCCAACGAAAGTTTTGCCATTATCTGACATCATCTTGTTGGGTAATCCTCGACGGCCTACGAATCGGGCAAAAGCTGCACAGAAAGCTTCCGTGGTAAGATCCGAGCACACTTCCAAATGAATGGCTTTGGTTGAAAAGCACACAAAAACGCAAACATATGCTTTAAGAAGTAAGGCACGACGTAATATGGAGGATTTGACTTGGAAGGGGCCCGCAAAATCAACCCCGGTCGTGTGAAATGGTAACGAATAGGAAGAGCGCTCTGGAGGGAGTGCTGCCATGATTTGAGATCGTATTTTTTGTTTATAGATGGTGCATATTTTACACTGAAAAAAACACTTTTTTATTTTGGGTTTCTGTCTCGGAATATAGAATTCTTGCGGTATCATGCGAATCATGAGTTGTTTCTCTGCATGTAAGAGATTTGAATGGAGGAACTCAAGATACAAAATGCAAAATCTGGAGTTTTCGGGGATTATGATGGGATGGCGCTCATTGTAATTCAAAGCAGAGTAAGTGAGACGCCCATTAACTCTCAGAACACCAGTTGTGTCCAGAAGTGGGTTGAGGGGTAGCAGGGAGCTCTTTTTACTTATGGGTTTAGAGGTAACCAATGCTTCATACTCTCGACTGAAATGAGTCGTCTGAGTAAGCACCATTAAACGAAGCTTAACAAATTTGACTTCCTCCTGTGTTAGGGAATCAGTCTGTGGAATTGCGAGTTTTCGTAATTTTCGGAAAAAGCGGAACATATATGCGATGACTCGCAATGCTCGGGGAAATGAAGAGAACCGGTCGAGAATGTCGGTGTATTCTGACGCGTGGAACGTTTTTACTACTTTCTGCTCTGGAGGAGATGAGCTTGACGCAGACGTCTTAGGCCATAAATGAGGCGATTGTTGCAACCAGTGTGGGCCATTCCACCAAAGTGTGCGGGAAATGAGGTCTTGGGGTTTGCAACCTCGGGTTCCTATATCTGCAGGGTTGTCAGCACTGGCCACATGGCGCCAAGTTGTGTTGCCGACATTTGCCAGAATTTGGGACGTTCTATTTGCTACATAGGTTTTCCAAATACAGGGGGGCTTTTCCAACCAAGCGAGCACAATAGAAGAATCAGACCAAAGAGTGAGTTCGTGGGGTTGCAAATCTAGTTGTAAACGGATTTGTTTTACTAACTTAGAAAGGAGGACTGCGCCACATAGTTCTAAGCGAGGGAGGCTTATTGTTTGACGGGGAGCAACTTTTCCTTTCGCTACAAGTAAATGCGAAGTTATAGAATTGCTCTTATCTTGGGCCCGTATGTACACACAAGCACAAGTTGAATCTGTGCACCTGGCGAGAATTTAACCCAGCGAGGAATCTCGATCTTTTCGATCATATTCATATTTTCGTTGAAAGCGTTCCATTTTTGCAACGAATTGGCCTTAACGCATTCATCCCAGTCGGTTCCTTCCAACCAGAGTTGATGGAGAAGGATCTTCACCTGAATCATTATTGGCGATAGCCATCCTGCCGGATCAAAAAGTTTCGCCACCGCAGAGAGGATTTGGCGCTTTGTGGCAGAATTTAATATAGGTATCGCTTGGAAAGAGAAAGAGTCTTGCAATGCATTCCAGCGAATTCCAAGGGTTTTTGTGGAACTAGTACTCTGGAATCGTAAAAAATCAGAGTCTAACAGATCCTTTTTTGGGATTTTTTCGAGAATTTTGGGATCATTGGAAGCCATTTTTCTGAGTGGAAATCCTGCTAAGTTCAGAGCTTGAATGACTTGAGACATTGAGTTAATAGTGGATTGGCGATCATGTCCACCGTAAAGTATGTCATCCACATACGTTTCTTGCAGGAGGATTTTCGAAGCTCGAGGGAATTGCTCTCTTGAGTCCTGTGCCAATTGATGCAGGGTTCTTATGGACAAGTAGGGAGCGCAATTTGTTCCAAATGTGACAGTTTTTAACTGGAAGTCTTCTATGGGTTGGTGGGGCGCTCTACGAAAGAGGATTCGTTGAAAATCTTGATCATCTTCGTGGATGAGAATTTGGCGATACATTTTTTCAATGTCGCCATTGAAAACAAATTTATATAGTCTCCATTTGAGAATTAAAAGCATCAAATCATTTTGAAGGGTAGGCCAGGAGAACATCATTTAAAGAGAGACCCGAACTAGAGTTTCTAGAGGCGTTAAAGACTACTCGAACTTTGGTAGTTTTACTTTCGGGACGGATGACTGCGTGATGCGGCAAATAAAAGGAGAAATATTTTCCGTCACGGATTATCTCACGAGGAGGTGTGAGTTTCATGTGATCTAGGGATATGTATTCCGTTAAGACATCGGAGTATGTCTTTTTTAACTCGCCCTTCTTCTCTAAATTTCGCTCAATACTAAGAAATTGTTGTTGAGCTGCGGGTCTTGAGTGTCCTAACGCTGCTATTTTAGGAAAAGTGGATTTAAAAGGGAGCCTTACCACATAACGACCATCAGGTCTTCGTGTTGTAGTGTCTTGATAAAATCTTTCACAAACTTCATCGTTTTCCCCAGAATTTTCTTAACAGGGTGTTAAGGGAGTCATTTGATGACTCAATCACCTGAGTGGTGAAGGTGGATATCTTCTCTGGAATCGGGCCGCTGAGGATCCAGCCAAATATGGTGTTCTGTGCTAAGAGACTGCCACCAAGGCTGGGTAGAAGGCCTTGCAAGATAATTTGGGGGATCAGATCACTGCCTATTACCATATCAATCCGCGCTGTCGTAAAACAACTTGGATCTGCAAGTGTGAGAGAAGAATACTTTTCTATCTCTGTTTCGTTTACCCTAAATGTTGGTTGAGTTGAGGGAGAACTATTGCTTGTGTTTCCACCTTAAATTCGAGATTAGTGGAACACAGGGTCAGGAAACAAATTTGATTAGAGGTTTGAACTACTTTCCCACCCATGCCTGAGATTTCGTAATGAAGCTTTTTTGTGGGTAATTGAAGAAGGTTTTTAACCTTTGATGAGATAAAGGTTTTTTGTGATCCTTGATCAATTAGAGCACGAACATTATAAGTTTCACCTAAGTGTAGGATGGGAACTATAGCGGTAGGTAACAATGTTTTTTCTTTATTGCACGCGTAATGCATAAGGACTTGATTGTTACTACTTGAGTGAGAATCCCTAGGATCGTCAGTAATCGGAGAGGTTATTTGATTATTGACAGAATTTTCGTCAGCGATATGGTGTGAAATTGTTGTCTGTACCGTTGTCCTTTGAGGTTTTGAGGTAGCTTTGTCGTTTTGATAGTGTTTGGGTGTGAAATGTAGCAGAGAATGATGCTTTTTTTGGCAATAAACGCAATGGAAGTTGCTTTTACACTCTACAGTTCTGTGAGAATAAGCTAAACAATTTCCACAATAATTGTTTTCTTTTACGAACTTGTGCCGATCTTGCACTGATAGGGCTTGAAATTTTACGCAACTTTTAAGAGCATGATTGGAGTTGCATAATTTACAAGATGAACTTCTTTGAGGTTCTGTGGTGAATGATTGAACCCTACTTTGGTTTTTATTTTGAAAATACGAGTAATTTTGAACGGGTTTTTGGGAAAGGGTGGTAGGGTTTACTTTGGGTTTGACTGGCTGGTAAGTGCTCAGTCTTTCCACGATTTCATAGCGATTCGTCAAAAATGTGTCCATCTCTGACCAGAGTGGTAATTCTCTTCTTGAAGTGAGAGACTGTTCCCACAGTGATAGAGTTTCATCAGAAAGTTTTGAAGAGCATAAGTATATTAGGATTGGGTCCCAGGTATCCACCGACACCCCTTGTGTGATGAGGATCGACAAGCAATTGTTGATCGTTGCCTGGATTCTTTGGATAGCCTCACTATTTTCTGTGCTAATAGCTGTGATGTTCAAAAGAGTTTTCAGCTGGTTGTCCACTAAGATTCTCCGGTTCTCATATCGCGACTTCAAAGCATTCCAAGCAACATCGAAATTCTCATTGCTCAGGGGGTAATGCTTCACGATGGCTCCAGCTGTGCCCTTTGTTTTATATCGTAGATGATATAATTTTTGTGCTGGGGTTAACTTGGGGTGGTTAATATATGCTGCTGTGAACATATCTCGGAAAGATGGCCATTCTTCATAGCCTCCATAAAATATGTCAGTATCACAGGGTGGTATTTTTATACAAATACCTGAGGGATCTGAAGAGAAGTGGGGTTGAGAAGAGATTTGTGGATCTAGTGGGGGTGATGAATGAGTGGGAATTGGTTTCAGCATTCTTAAATTATCGCTTATTTGCGCTTTACACCTTTTGAAATTTTCACTACAGGTGTTGTATTTTCTATCCACTGATCTTTGGGATTGAGCTGTCATACAAGCCATGAAAACTCCTTCGTATGACTGCACTACTAGGGTCCAGTGTTGATTGAGTTTTTGTAGATCTACTTCGAGAAGGGACTCAGTATGTTCTTCTATTGGGGTTCCTGACCATTTTGTGACAAAAGCGATTAAGCGATCCGATTCAAATATGAATTTGCGTAATATCCTTGGATCATCTTCGCTTTGCAATTTGGAGCGTGTTGTGGGACCTGGCTGGGTTTGGGGTTTATCTAAATTTTCACCTTCCATTTTTATTTATTTTTTGTAAAAAACTATATATAACTTAGAGAAAATTGCTGAATGACAGTTTTGAATAAGATTTTGTTGTCGAGAATATCAAATTCTTATACTACTCTTGAAACCGAATGTTTTCCAACTGGGTAGGGTATTTTAAAGTAAATAATGTTAAAAAATAATTGGATACTGAAGACCGATTACACAAGCGGGAGGTTGTTGTGCACTTATATATCCAATAAACGACAATAGAAAGTCGAATGAGAGAAATATTAAAATTATTTCTTAAATTATTGAATACCAAAGATTTCACAAGCGAGGGGGTGCTTTGAACTTAGATATTCAATCAATGATTAGAGAAAACCAATAATTTTGTTAGAGATTGAGAAAAAATTAACAATATTCCTTAAAGTATTGAATACCTAAAATTGATTTCACAAGCGGGGGGATGCTGTGTACTTAGATATTCAATCAATGAGTAGAGAAAATCCAAAATTTTTATTAGAGATTGAGAACAAATTAACAATATTTCTTAAATTTCTTACAATATTGGATACCTAAGACCGATTACATAAGCGGGAGGTTGTTGTGCACTTAGATACCCAATTAATAATAAAAAGAAATATTGAGCGAGCAGAGAGAAAAAATTTTTTTTTTTAAATTGGATACCAAAGTCAGATTACACAAGCGAGGGGTTGCTGTGTACTTAAATATTCAATTAATGAGAAAACTTTACAATATATACTACCAATGGCATGTTCCAATGCTCACTGGGTTGTATTATATGAATTAAAGAAAGTTAAATTTGGTTACACAAACTTATATGCACAAATAAAATTATGCTTCTTCTTTAATTTTCTATGTGAGAGAATTTAGAAATCATAAAGTTTCTTTATTTTTCATTTTCGCGCGAATTCAAATTATGTTTGGAGCGAATATTGAAACTGCAAATTATTTGTACTATCAACTGTTTGAAAGTCATTTTGCAATATTTTGCGTGTGAAGTTTCGATATAAGTTTGAAGCGAAAAAGATCGAGGTGAATTTTTATTTGACTGAGAGAATTTTAGATATATATATTTTGAGAGCGAATATATATGTGAGATAGAAAATGCGCGGAAAAGAGAACGATATATAAAAATTATGCGCCAAAATGTTATGTACTGAATTATATATATTAAATGTATATAAGTTCCGCAATTGCGGTTCTCATGTATATGTATACCGCAATTTTTGGAAAATTCGAGATTGAGAATAAATGTTATAATATGAGATGGGTTTTTATTTTTTTTTTGTTTAATTTCCAACTTAAATAATAACTTTTGTTAGACTATGAGATGGTTTTTTCTGTTTCCAACTTACTCAGACTTTTCCACCTGGGTGTGTTTTGTCTTACGTGCTGTTGTTCTTGCCATTATTTAGGGTTTTATGCGGATGTTGTTAGACTATGTATTCCCCCGTAGGTCACCGTTTGCTGTTGTGGTTATTTTTGAACTATGCTACTATGATTTCTGCCGTAGTTGTTGGTGCTGCTACTGGTTATTCTGCTGCGGTTGCTGCTAGGGTTGTGGTGACGACGCTGCTAGATGCTGGCGGAGCTCCTGTTAACGGTGGTGATGCTTTTGATGGTGGTAATGCTGGCGGTGCTGCTATTGACGGTGGTGGTAAAGTTGATGCTGATGATTCTGCGGTAGCTGTTCCCGTCGATGTAGTGCTGTGTATATCGCTCTGGTTTTACCGGCGCACACTGATTTTTTGTTTTTTCACAATGTGCGTTAGCTTTCACACAATTTTACTTTTGAATGTCTTTTTTATTTTTAATTATATGTAAAATTTTATTTTTCCGCACAGCAACTTCCCTGTTTGATGGTTTTTTCACCACAAGATTATTTTCTTGGTTATGTACTTAGTAGAGATCGGTGCCGATTCGTTTTTTCGGACGGCTCGAAGGACCATGTGCAAGTATGTGATACTTGCTCGATGAGATAAATGAAAACTGCGCGAGTTGAATGTAATTGTTCAGGAACAATTTTTAATTATAATTTATTAATTGTGAATAAATTCCGTACAAGAACAAATTTTAAATGGTAGAAATAATTTTATATATGAAAGAAAATTCAAGTAAGAAATGAGAGAGAATGCGACTTAACGCTTGTAAGATTCCAAAAAGAATAAAATAAAATATCAAATTCGTATATACTTATCGGTACCTATAATTACATAAATTCAAAAGAAAGTAGTAATACTATACATTTTTACATATTTGGGCTCTGGAGTTGCCACAATTCAAAAATTTATAAAGGAAAAAATGAAGTACGCCGCACATTAGACGCATCACAAAACTATTAAATCCATGTCTTCAACAATGTGTTATATCCTTAACTGCTATTTTATATATATACATATGAATATATAAGTGCGCTATGAGTTAGCGGAAAAACGGAAAATTTTGTTTAAAGTATATAATAGCTCGAACGGCTTAATATATACATATATAAGTCTAGAACAGCGGGATCCCTAAGAGATAGTGGATATTCTAGATCAACGAAAATTTCGGGAATTTGAATTTACCGGTACTTATGTTTTGTAGAGCTTTAAAATATATATATCGTTTAGGAAGAATTGCTAAATTTTTCCAAACATATGTATTATGTATATAATATTATATACATATGTATTATGTATATAATAATTGGAAATTATTTTTAAATACTGCAAAAAAAATTGGGAATCTCGTTTGCAATATTTAATATATTGGAGATAATATATATATGTAGATTTAAAATTGAGAACGATACAACGACATCTTAATGTATTATGGGATTTATGGGATGATGGGTGCTGTAAGTTAGTTGAAGAGATGTGTGTTGTGTGTGATATATTTTATACTTGGTTTATGTATTTTTACACACTTTTCTTCTTATTTTTTTTTTTTTTTTGTCGTTTCAACACTTTTTTCCAATTAATTCTATTTTTTTTTTCAGGTAATTTGTGATATAATATTCTTTTTCAGGTTTGGGTAAGTATACATTGCTGCGGTAAAGATAAATAAATTATTACCTATTTTTACCAGCTTGGCTGCCCACAAGTGTACGAGCGTAAATATTTTTTGGTTAAATTTTCAAATTGTTTCATTTTTTTATTTAAAATACCATCAACTAACTACAATATGATGAAAAGTATGAGTTTTAATCAAAACAACACCGAACTGGCTGTGGCAACAAAAGCGGGATTCAGTTTATACAATCTCAGCGAAATTGATACAACATTGAGAGAAACTCACAGAGATACTAAGGAGAAACTGAAAATAGAACAATCTGCTCAAACGGAGGATATTTTTCTGATTGAACGTCACTATGAGGAACCAATTGTGGCTATTGTACCGGTATCTAAGCGGCGAAGATTAGTTTTGTGGGATTATGGAAGAGGCAAAAGTTTTCCAGAGAAAAATAAAAAAAAATTTCATTACAGCAGTAAAATTCTATAAGAGAAATGTAATTATTTTCACTGAACGTGAAATATTGATGCATGACATAGCTAGGATAACGTATGTGGATGAGCATAAAGAATTTAAAATTTCATTCAATCCGAAAGGTATATGTGCGGTGGTCGATAAAACCAGTAGAATTATTAAGAAAGTGAAAACTAATGAACAAGATAATGATGATAAAGTTGAGGAAGAAGAAAAAATAATTTGTTTAGTAGCTGTTCCTTATAAAATCGGTCTTCAAGATGGTCAAATTGAGATTTTTGATTTGCAAAACTGGCGAAGCTATGGTACTTACGCACTACATTCCACACCTGTAGAGGCTCTTGCTTTCAATGCCTCGGGAACTCTTTTAGCTAGTGCAAGCAAAAGTGGCACCCATGGTACCATTTATAGTGTGATACGGGTCTACGCTCTTAAGACTGAGATGACAATAATAAGGGGTCTTCCAAAGTGGAGTTTCGAGCCAGACGAGAAGTTTGAATTCCGGCGGGATTACCATGGAAGTGGAAGCATCATTTCGCTATCGTTTAGCAATTGCTCAAATTTCATAATTTCAAACATGAGAGATCAATCGGTATCTGTGTTTAGCTTGGATAATGATGTAACCTGTAGGAAGATGAGCAAGATTGTGGTTAAAATTCCGTCATTTGAGCAAAAAGAAGAAAAAGAAGAAGAAAAAAAGGAGGTCGTAGGTTGTTGGGGGAATTTTTGCCCAATTGAGAAAAGCTCCAAAAAAATAAAAGGCAACAAAAAATCGGCAAAAGACAAAGACAATAAGAAAGACAAAGATGATGAAAAAGGCAAAAAAAACCTCTGGAAAACTTGTGCTATTACTACCATTAATGATCAGTTAAGAGTAGTGATTGTCACAAGTGATCTAGGGCTTTGGGTATATACCATACCCAATTCTGTAGACGATAAGTAGACATGTCTTGGTTATTATGATTTGAGCACAAAAGCTCCAATCTACGGACATAATACTATGCCCGCAGAAATAATGAGAGCAAAGCTTCTTGATTATAGTATTTACGAACCTTTTGCTATGTACGATCATTTAGTTTATATGCGTGAAGAAAAACAGTTGCAGAAAAATCTTGAGGAAAAACGAAAATTGGAAAAATTTAAAAATCTAAGTAAGACACAATTGGAGGAACAAGAAAAAAAACAAAGATCAGTATCTTTTAAAAGAATAATAAGGTTCAGTGATGAAATATGTAAAAGTGATAGTAAGATTGATGTGACTGCGTCGACTTCTGCAGCTGCTGCTGCATATGCAACTGCTGTTAGAGATGCTGCAACATATGAAGCAGCTGCTGCTGCAAAAGGTGTTGCTGCTGCAGAAACTGTTGCTGTTGCCGAAGCTGTTGCTGCTGCTGAAGGTGTTGCCGTTGCAGAAGTGGTTGCTTCTGCAGAAACTGTTGCTGCTGCTGAAGGTGCTGGTGCCACAGAAATTGTTACTGCTGCTGAAGGTGTTGCTGCCGAAGATGTTGCTGCTACAGAAGCTGTTGCTGCTGCCGAAGGTGTTGCTGCTATCACTTTTGCCGCTGATGTTGATACTATAACTGCTACGCCATCAAGCTCGCCTGCTTCATCTTTCAATCAACAAGGTAGCGCACGAAGTTTACGTTCTGCTGTTACTGCCGCTCAGAAGCTCGAATGGTTGACAAAGGGTAGTTAAAACAATGTAATGCTTTAAAATTTTGACGAAACTTCACACAATTTCTTCGGTTTCTTATGCAGAGCTACTAATTTAATTCTTAATGTATTAAAGATAAATGCTTTCGTTTATTTCTTTTCAATATATTATTAATTTCATAGTTTTTGACTAGTAAACAATTACAAAATTTGTATATAATTCTTTGAAATTTTTTTTTTCAGGTTTTGCTAAGTATATTTTATTGTTTTTTATTTTCACTGTTCACTTTCTCACTGGGTTGTGACTTTTGTTTTCACTTTATGTTGGGATATATGTTTCCCCACTGGGTTATAATTTTTTTTTTTTTTTTTTTTAACTGTTAAATTTTTGTTCACTTCTGTACATAATTTTATTTTTTTTTTTTATGTACATATATATTAAATATTTAGTTCTTTTTCACTATTTTATTTTTCATTTATATATGTACTTTTTTTTAATATGTTTTATCTAATGTTATTTATATGTTTTACTTTCACTGTATGTACGTGTGCATGTTTTATATATGTTGTGTTTGTACATATGTATAGTTTTATTTCTTTTCACTTTTTGATTTTTGTTGTCGAAGTACTTGTTTTTTTTTGCCACGTTTATATTAACTCGCTTTTAATGGTGTCTGTCTGTCTGTCAGTCTGTTCGGTACACATTTTGCAATCGATTTTAAACTAACTTCCCGATGTGCTAGAGACTTGAAATTTTAAATATAGTTCTGAACTGGAAGACAATGCAAGATGAAGTATCTAAAATATATATAAATATAATAATATTTAAAATATTAGCGTCGGAAGTTTTTCCATTTTTTTCATAGATCAAAGCATTGAATTCATCGTTGTTAAAATCATTGCTTTAGCGGGATTAGAGTATATGTATATGTGTATACATACACGAATTCAAAGACAAATGAGAGAGAGAACAAAAACAAACAATAACGAACTTTTCTTTTCGTTTTGTTCCGGTTCAAAGAGTATAGATTGTGAAGAGATCGCAATTTGCTCTTGCTGGAATCGAAACAAAAAATCGTAGAAACAGCAGCGAGGTGCAATACCGATGGTGTGACAGCGACGGTTGTCAACACATCCAGCAGACAAAAATGTATGAATAGATGAGTTTGACGTGTTTGATGAAATAAATATTTAACATTTCTTTTAGCAAATAACTTTCAACATTTACAGTATTTATATATTCTTTATATTCTTTGTTTTGATTTTATGAATTTTATATAAGAACTTTTAAATCTTTTTCTACTGATTTCATGAAATCAAAATGCGAAGAAATATTATCACTATTTTCAACATTGTACCTAAATATATGTATGTAAATCAGTATATTTAGCTAAAATGTTAGAACTTTTCATATTTTATATTTTAATATATAAATAAATTATTCTTCTTTTACATTTTTACATCCATAACAACAAATCTTCTTCTTACTATGTATTTGGCAAATGCCTTTATTTCATTTCTGTTTCAAAATGTAGAATCACAACGAGGTGCAATGTAAAAACAGTATTTATTGAGTACCCATTTATGTGAGAAGATATAATTTGAATTCTGTTATATTTAATGAATAGGGCTATTCGCAATCAGGAGAAAATTATCTTGTACGAGTCCAATAATTAATTGTGAAATTGCTTAGACAATTGGTTTTGATTCAATGTGTCAACAATTTCAAATTCCAATTGAGTTCAAGTGACTTCAAAACCTCAATTGACTTCAAGTCACTCCAATTTAGTGCAAATTGTCGGTTATTAACCATGACTTCAAGGTATTGCAATTAAATTGAATGCATTCTTTTACAGCTCTGGTCTTTACTTAAAATCGATTGCAAAATTTCACACACACAAGACTAAAAAGTAAAAAATAATAATTTAAATAAAAGATATAAAATGGACTAAAAAGTATAAACTAATTTCCCCTAACCCCATACAGATTCACAACCACATTGTCTTGGAAATTTGTAACTGTGAATTTTAGTAGGACGAAAATACTTGTATGATTTAAAACGAAAAACGTGGGACGCATATGGATAGAGATAAAATTGCTAGCCATTTAGGTGAACTATTCATCCATCAATTTCTTATTGCATGCGAACCACGTTTGTTGTTTTAAATCATACAAGTATTTTCGTCCTACTAAAATTTACAGTTACAAATTTTCAAGACAATCTGTATGGGATAAGGAATCTATATGTGGTTGTGAATCTGTATGGGGTTAGGAGAAATTATTTTATACTTTTTAGTCCATTTTGAAAACGTGGTATATTAAAAATATTTTTTATTTAAATTATTATTTTTATATATACTTTTCACTTTTAACTTTAAGCACTTCACACCGATTTTGCGACCGTACTGCCAAAAGTTTACTAAGGACTGATCGTCTAGTTAAGACCAGAGGTGCCGGATCAGAATTTTGTTGGATCGAAGGACCATGAACAAATCATAGTGATTTGAGAGAGAGAGAGGGCTGAAAAATAGATATTTAAATAACAACGCACGAGGAGTTTCGGTTAAAAATTTATAATATTTCACAAAGTGTGAATTTTATTGAGATTGTCAGTGATTTTTTTATGAGCAAGGGTTACTCAAAGACTAATCTAGATTTTCTCAAGCAATGGGATTTTATACCGTCTGGCAACTGGTATAATCCCATGGATTGAGAGAATCTATTACAATATTTTTGTATATAAAGAGAATATATACATAGATACTACATTATAATAGATAAATACCAGAGGGGTATTTCAAAGGAGTTTAACAATTCAAATTAATACCAGAGTGGTATTTTAGGAACATTCAACAATTCATTTTTTAATAATACTTAGGGTGGTCGTGAGGCGACGGCATGGATGGTGGTGGGACGATTAGTGCAGGGAGCACTAATCGAACTCAATTAGGGGCTCCTCCACAGGGTCCTCAACACCGTGAGCTAAAATCTTTACACATCAAAAATTCTATATCCAAGAATCATTGAGTTAAATTTGGTTCCATTACACCGTGTTTGAAAAAGTGAAAATTCAGTTGTTTAAATATTTGTAACAAATAAGTATGCCGAATTTAAAAAACCTAATAGCATGTAGAAGTTTGAGAAAATTGACTTTCAAGATTCCCTTACATGTCTACAGAGAAGTGAAGCTAATTACCAGATACAAAAAAAAATGGAAGGAGAAAAACAACAAAAAATGCATAGCTTCTTTTACGTATATTTAACCAATTTCGAAGATTTTTCAATACTTTTCATGATGTACACTTACATACATACATATACAATGAAAGTGCCGAAATCAAAGCGAACAAAGCTGCGGGGGATTTGATAGTAATTTATAAGTATATAAAATTTTCCTGCTGGTGGCTTTTTTCCTTTAAATTCGAATACATACACACATACGTATTGGATATGTCGGTACATACATACAAAAAATCCGTATAAAATTAAGCAATTAAATTTAATCGGAAACAAACATTGGCAGAAGCAGGTAAAATAAAACGTGTTGTATCCATCCAATTCACTTCGCTTCACTACAGTTCAATTCATTTCGTTTCAAACATCATTTGTACCTTAGAAGACATCATCAAAAAGAGGCAAGCAAGCGTTAATGCTTGAGTCTGCGTGAAAGCCAGCCCAGCCGTTGTACACATATTTTACTGCGCTGTCGGTGTCTTAATAAAGACGTTCTTCGCATAATAAAGCGATAGCCACAGCCAACATATCAATAACGACTACAGAACGAAAACCGGAATGATTAGCAGACAGGTAAATAACATAGAAATATACATTCCTAAACATTTACATTCGTATGTGTATATACACCCATTCATACATGCATACATACATACATACATTCAATCTGTATGTAGGTACATGAAAAAAATATAAAAAAAAAAAAAATTTAAAAAAAAAACAAAAGAAGAAGGACTGAAACAGAAGAGGAGAGAAAGATTGCAAGAAAAGTAAATTGTTAAACTGAGAAAGAGAAAATTAGGGAAATATTTAAGAAGCAACAAAGTAACAAAATTTATTCAGTACCATTTTATTTTCAAAGATATGACAACGTAACCGAATACAATTTTTTTTTTCTTTTATAAACTTAAGTTATACAACTTAGCCAATAAAAAAAATTTGAATGTCGAAACTGCCACTGTCCAATGTTTTTCTCATTTTCTCTCACCTAAATAAACTCTATTTTTGAATCAAAGTTAGGTTTGAAGTTTTAGGCGAATGCCTCACTAGGGCGTGTTGATTGAGGTAACAAAATTCAATCTTTATGAATTTCTTCAATTCGGGGTCTTAATTTTGTTGGTGTGGATGTCGGCATGTGAAATCCAAATCTGCTGTTATTTTTCGGTCAGACAACTTTTAGCTTAGCAAATCGTTTAGTTAAATCTATAAACCATTCCTATGAAGTACAACAAATTTGTTTATTCACCCCAAAATTTTGGGTGGACCAAAAATGTATTTTTCCATTTGATGACATTTTTTAATGCAATTTTTTACCGCAAAATGTTTTTGAATTTTTTTTTAACAGTTTATGGGACTATTCATACGTTCATGCCTGCATGAGCCTGCGCCCTTATGAACTGCGCCTGTCTGAAAAGGAGAGATAGAAGAATCAAGTAGTAAGAAAGAAATAGAAACTAGCCTGTCTTTTTCTAACTAGCTATTTTTTCTAACCCTCTCCTTCAGACAGACGTTCATGCTTACGCCCGTGTGAACACCCACTATAAAAATATAATGAATTTTTGAGCATATAAGGTAAATGCAGCTAATTCCGTACCACTAAGACATTTTGATCTTGAAAAGAAATTGTTATCATGCCAACGGTACCAAGATAAAAATGTTGGGTTCCATATATTACTTGACTTTTTTTTTAGTTATAAGTTTAAATACTTAAGTATTTTTACAATTTGAATCATTTATTTTCAATTGTCTAAAACCTTTAATTGAAGGTAATTCCGTGCTAAAATTTTGTTAGTAAAACTAATTCCGTGCTAATGCAAATATAATTCCGTTCGAAATTTAATGAAAGAAGATTTTAGTGATTCCTAAGCCTTTTCTTGTAAAAAATAGAACAGATTAAAGAAAATTATATATATTATTTTACTTAAAAAAATGAAAAAACGTAACAATAAAAAATTGTAACAAAATTAGGTAGCTTTTAGCGTTTCAGCTTTTTAAAAGGTATATAAAAAATTTTGATATATATAAATACTAGGGGTATCCGAATTTTTTCGAGACATCGGCTACCCCTCAGAAAATAGCTTATTTGATGCTGATCATTTTAGCCGAAGAGTGTATGCAAAAAAATCAACTTGAGTCCCTTGATAACACAGTGCAACAAACTTAAATTTTTGTCTTATGTGCAAGATTTTCCAACGGTTTTATAGTAATTTAGAATCGCTGACCACGATCCTCAGTTTATCTCCATCACCTCTAGTTCTCCTACAACATGGACTTGAAGTCTTAAAAATGGTTTGTATCAGATACTGTTATCTTTTCTTGGGACATAATACTTTTAGTTTTTAGTAAATAATAGTAGGATGGATATATGTCATATCCTCTTTTAACAGCTTTGGTCTGCATCGTTTTATATTGATTCACAGATAATTTACTAAATATGAAAAGTGCCAATGCTTCGTTAGAAAAGTACGGTTGCTGAATTTTCGGAGCTTCTGCTTTTTTGTAATTGGAGGAGCTGTTGCTACTTCTTGAATGAATTTAGTAGCTTAGAGTCATTGAGTAGCTATATATTTTCTACGAAATTGTTCACTGATGTTTTTGACAAAAGCCTTCAAGTGTTTACTCGATGTTTCATTGAGATTAGTTATACTAAACTTATTCCATAAAAAGCTCATTTAGCTATTGAAACGATCGTTTTTTTTTTAGTTGTTCGTCATTTCTCAAAAAGATCTTTTCTAATTATGCTTATGAACTTTCATCTAAAAAAAAATCTATATAAATGTTATCGCACATTTTCGCAATAACACCTCAACATTTAGAAAGAATATATTAAGACTCAAGGCGTATTTAATAGGGTGAAGTCATCTCTGAGAACTCCCTCATTTTATTTGAAGTGTCGAAATAGTGCAAAATGTAAATAAACAAAAATGTAGTGTCAAAATTAAATATTTTAAATATTCACAGCGGAAGCTGTTTTTATTATTATTATTATGTTTGGGGATGTGCACTGCGTCCTAAAGAACTATTGTGCCCCCTTCAAATATTATAGTATTCTTACAGTCCCTATAATTCTTAAAGAATTATAGTATTTCTGTAAGTCCTATTACAAGCTGTTTTTGACATTATAACTTTTACTCTCTGAGATGATATCCCACTATAGATACTGTACTGTACTGCGATGTGTGACTATATAACATAACCAACTTTGAAGTTTGAATTTCTACAGCTGAATAATAGTTTTTATTTCTTAAATTTTTAATATCTAATGACAACACAATATAGCAAATTAATACAAATCTGAATACCTTGAAGCTACCGAAATAAAACTCTATAACTATTTTTTAAAATAGTCACTTACTAAAAGCATGACGTAAGTAAGAAATCACACTGAATACGATGCAGGCAAAAACTGATTATTTCAATGGGGCATTGCACACGTAATTTTTTTTGCAGAGACGCGATAACGGCGGATATGATATCTATTATGACTCATGATCTCTTGAAATGTGTTTTAAGCGAATATTAACAAGATTTTCTTATTGGTACATATAACTATATGTCCTATGTTAAATTTTGTCCAGCTAGACCATAGCATTTGCACACTGCACTATGGGGCAAAATCCATATTTAGTTGACCAAAATTCTGAAACCATCTGCTCACGGGGTCATTAGCAACCACTGCGTGGAAAATTATAACGATTGGACTATTACCACGCCTATCTTCCATACAAATGAATCCGCGAAAAGAGTATAACTTGGTATATATTACAGATATGATCATGAACGATATTATTGCTATATACCATAGCAAAAATTGTATAGATCGGGGTATTACCACGCCCGCCCCCCATATATGTGAAACCTTTTATTCATTATAATTTGGAACCCATTACAGATATAGTGATGAAATTACATATGCTGATAAATATTAACATATTCATATATCAAGGTAAAAATTATCACGATTGGAATGTTACTACGCCTACCTCTCATACATGTGAGATTTTAAAAATAAACGATAAAAAAATATCAGTATTTTGTGATTATATTTACATGAGAGGTACGCGTGGTAATAGTCCGATGGTTCTAATTTTTAGCAAGCCTTATGTTCAAGACAATGTACATTAGAGCGGGTCGGTCCCCATACAAAAAAAAAGTTTGAAAAGTCCACCCCCTATTTGAAAGCTTATGTGGAGAGTATCTCGAAACCAAAAAAAAAAATTGTTTTGGACCACCCTTAAAACAGCCACAATTATTTAGTATATGATTCATAACTTTAGTATTTGATGTCCGATATTCATAAATGATTTATTGTTGTAATCGTCTTGACAAGTGCAACAATGCTCTATATTGTACTTTTTTCTAATCGATTAAATTTTTGTGAATAAATTAATTATTTCCTATTTTAGTATTTACATTGAAATCAAAAAATTAAATACTTCAATTAAAAAAAAATTTGCAAATAAAATAATTTTTAAATACATTCATATGAAAAATCTGTTAATTTTCTTCAGTTAAGCATTTGTATGGAATCTATTTGGACCGACTGCTCAAATAACTATAAATTCAAATGAAAAAACAAAACAAAGTTTGTTTGTTTGTTGTACCTACCATATTTTACCTTAAAGAACAGGATATTGATGTGTAAACATTTTAGCTCACGGTATGGGCAAAATTTCAAATGTGTAAAATGCAAGAATAACTGAAACGTAAGATGTAAGATAACTGTAACGTCCAGTTCCCCTCTCGCTCGCACTACTGCGCGGCATGACTGTACTACTCTAAACAACACAGAGAAGAGAGAAGAAAAGAGGGAGAAATTTGTTTATGTTTCGATCAATTTACTCACACATATATGTGCAGACGAAAACAAAATGTGAGTGTACATTTATTCGTGGCAGAATTATTTGTTGGTGTTAAACGTGTGGAGATCGACTATACCATACAAGCAGAGTAGTCGCCGTAGCAAACACAAGCGTTTGATAGGTTTTGAATTCGATTAGTTAGATTGGATTAAAATTAAATATTTTTTGAAATATAAAAACAAAATGATAATAATAAAGAATCTAGATTTCAATAAATGTATAAACAAAATTTTGTGATAATGATAGCAAACCACGGCATTATAAACATTTTTTTATCTATGTAAATAGCAAAAATGTTAAACAGAAAAATCAAACTTATTTATTATAAAATCACTTATTTACTTCAATAAAAATTCTTATTTTTATTAAATGCAGTTAAGGCAACTCTCTCTCTTTTAAGAAGTAGTGGGGTGACTGGTCACCCCAGTTGCCTTTCTAAGGTTAAATGCGGAAAGCGTTTGTCGTCGCCTGAGGATTGATTTGGCATATGTGTGTACAAATTCATATACCTATACGCCAAATCAATTCTCAGGCGACGTTATGTAAAATTTTCACATATAATAAAATTTCAAATCGATAGGAAGAAAAACTTAAAACGCGGAAAAAAGATGCAATTGCAGCTGCGTATATGAGAGCATATCGTGACCGATGCATTAAGTAAAAGAAAAATAATGGAACATATCAGCCCTATTCACGATTTTTTTTTATTTTTAATAAGTTACGCTAAAAATTGCTGACATATATATGAACAATTGAATATTATGAGAAATAATGTAAATTAGAATAGCATCAAAAATCTAAGTAGCTATAACTGGTTTGTTTACGGATTTAATTGAACACTTCTTGGGCAAGAATTAATAGTTTTTTAAGGGCTTTAATGAAAAATAGACTGCATTCAGGGGGGTGTAAATCTTTAAGTAACAGACTTCACTAGTGAAATTTGACTTTGTAGATGAATAATATCTAAGATTATAAGATTATACTTATCAAGACGTTTACAACAAGGTGCCATTTATTAAAATTGGACATCAAATACCAAAGTTATGATGAAAAAATCATTTTGGCTGTTTTTAGGGTGGTCCAAAACATTTCTTTTTTTGTCGATATACTCTCCACATAAGCTTTCAAATAGGGGGTGGACTTTTCAAACTTTTTTCATCGACCCGTCCTAATGTACATATATTAGCACATGTAATTTAATGATTATATGTGTAATACGTTTAAAGTTATTGCATTTTTTAAATTTAACATATATTTATATTGGAGGTTGGCGTTGCAATTGTCCGATTAAAAAGTTTTTTATACAGAATAAATAAAGCTTAAAAACTGATTCCGTATACGAATTTTTGTCTGATTACTATTAAAAATGGATTAAATACAACACCTGAAATAACTACCCATGATTAATTAAATGCATATTTTTTATTAGTATTAAAGCTGTGGCAATAAGTTGCAAAGCACTCATACCTTATTTAAAAGTAAATGCTTTACAGAGTATGATGGTGCTTATTTCCCCTCGGAGCAAATCGGAGCTTTTTTTCACCTCCATTAAAAAAAAAAAAAGGCCAAAAAAAAAAATTTTTATATTTTCATTTCATTTTTAGGTATAAGAAAATGGTCAATTTATTTTTAATTATATCTAGTAATAGTGCAGAATTTTTTCTTCAATAGAAAGAATTGGGCAAGAATTAATAGTTTTTTAAGGGCTTTAATGAAAAATAGACTGCATTTAGGGGGGTAGAACTTTAAGTAACAGACTTCACTAGTGAAATTTGACTTTGTAGATGAATAATATCTAAGATTATAAGATTATACTTATCAAGACGTTTACAACAAGGTGCCATTTATTAAAATTGGACATCAAATACCAAAGTTATGATGAAAAAATCATTTTGGCTGTTTTTAGGGTGGTCCAAAACATTTCTTTTTTTGTCGATATACTCTCCACATAAGCTTTCAAATAGGGGGTGGACTTTTCAAACTTTTTTCTTGAGACCAATTAATGTCTAGCTTTAGTATTCGCTAAGTTATTAGACTTTGTGAATAACACATTTTCAACGAAATTAAAACTATTGGCAGGATATTGCAACTTTCGACGCTCGCACAGCGACATCCTTCGCTTAATTAAAATATCTTAAGTGTGGAATATGATGAAGAATCTATGGAGAGTTGGTTACAATTTTAGTATTCCATGTTATAATAATAGAGATTTTTGTGTGATAGAACTTAAATTGTATTTGTTTTCCATGATAAGCACATTTTCCTCTGGTATGAAACCTGTAAGAATTAAAACAATAAAAATTTTATATGGGGTCCAGGCCACCTGGGAGGCCTAATGGATGAACGCTTGACTGGGGTTCCAGCTGCCTCAGGTTCGATTCTTTAAAAATTTAAATTCTTTAAAAATGTCCAAATGGTTTGTTCTAATAAAATAAATCACTTCGGTGATTTAGTTCTTAAATGCTTGACTCCTCGAATACCAATTCAACGGGTTCGATCTTCAGGTAGAAAATTGAATCCAAAAAATTGAATCAAAAAAAAAAAGAGAAAAAAAATTATAGGTTTTGGGTCAATATAAAGAAAATCCCAGATGGGAATCAGCGGCCTTCAATTATTTTTAAAATTCTATTAATTCTCGACCCATTATAAACCACTCTATAACCGAAAGTTGAATAAATGTTTCCTATTGTTAATATTTTCCACGATCCTGTCAGGATACGTTTGCATTTGTTTATAATAATAACACACGGAAATAATCTTTAAGGACATTTAATTAATTAGATTGTTAATTTAACATTTAAAAGTGAATATTATTGAGAATAATAACTGATAATGAACGATTGGCTCATGTGGACTCAGTACCGAGGAGTGAACACGACGACGAATAAAAACCAACTGCTCGCTGCTTTCGGTTCAAGCTTGCGAGAGTCGCCTGTAGCCGGTGCAACGTGCGCGATGACAACTAGATCGTTGACAGCGTATTTGGTAGGGTTAGCGTGCTTATGGTCAAAACGCAGTTTCCATTTCTGGCGCTTTACCGTTTTAACAAAAGTAATTTGCTCAGTAGAGTATCAGTAACTTGTCAACCAACGAAATCGATATAGAAAACAAAAATGGAACATCGAAAAACTTGCCATTGAAAATTGCAGAGAACAATACCAAAGAACTACTTATATCGCAAAAACTGCAAAACAATTCCAATAACTTATTAACAGCTCGTTGGCAAAATATCAAGGCAGCAGTGGTTGATGCCGCAAATGAAACGATAGGCAAAAAAGAGGAGCTCTAACGAAAACGACTGTGACGATAAAGAGTGTAAGGCTGCCGTAGAATTAAAAAATATGCTGCAAAGAAAACATCTAGCTAGAAAAACACGACGAAACCTTCATGACTACCACATTGCAAGAAGAAATGCCAAGCGTATTCTGCGAACAAAAAAAAGAAGGAAGGATGAAGAAAAAAGTAGAAGCCATCAGAAATGACTTCAAGAGCAATAATATACGAGGAATGTACCAAAAAATAAAACAAAATACGCGTGCATTTCAACCCTGGATGGAAATATGTAAGGAAAAGAATGGCTCAATAATTAAAGATAAACAGAGAATTAAACAACAACGGGAACATTTCAACGAACTTCTTAAAGGAGATAGCGGAGATATTTCCGACCCGGAAAATTATACCTACGCCTGACACCGCCACCTATGTTGAATGAAGTTCAAACCTATCGTAGCTGAGCTACTTAAACACGGTGGAAATGAGCTCTAAAATCAATTGAATGAATTAGTTGAGCTAATATGGTCAGAAGAATGCTTGCCAGACGATTGGAAAAACAGCACCATAATACCTATCCACAAAAAAGGCGATAAGATGGATTGCAACAATTATAGGGGAATATCGCTACTAAATACTGGCTATAAAGTTTCTACAAATATTCTGAATTTAAACTATTTACTATTTATTTATTTATTAATCTGTCGAAACAATTTCTATCAGATTACTTACAGTTAAAAAATATAAACTTAAAACTAAAGCAGTAACTTATAACAATTAATAAAACAAAACTGAAACCCTTACTACAATAAATTCATTAAATTTGACTTAAAAACGTCTCTTGTTACACTGAGGTCGATTGCATTTCAAATATTATTAAATTTAACACACGACTTGTGAACAGTTTCACTACGGCCCATAATTGGTTCTGTGATATGCCAAGTGGAAAAATTGCCTTTGCCTAATTGGCCTTTCCGGTGCATATAAGCTAAAAAAAAAGCAAGAAGGGGAGGACAGTCAATATGACCCATGAGCACATCCCTTGCGAATAATACAATAAAATAGTTTCTTCTTGTCATCAAATGTTTTAAGCCCAAGAGAGCACAACGGCTAGAATACGATGGATTGAAGTTCCAGTTAAGCTTTGATATGGCAAATCGAGTAAATCTTTTTTGAATTTTCTCAACCCTCTCGATTTCTTGACACCTAAAAGACAAACGGATTGCAATCAGTGTTCCACCTCCATGAGTTAAGCCAGTCCCTCTTAAGCAACGATCACGGCGAAATACCGTGAAATTATTACCAAACAGCTCAGCAGACAAAATACCCTCATGTAGCCAGTGAATGATATTACATCATAACTGCAATCGAGTAGGGCAAATAATAATTCATTTAATTGATAATACAACGAAAGTGCATCCTTAGTGTTATCGTCACAGTGAACCCATTGTGATATATTACCAGTAGCAGGTTATGGTAATTTGACAGAGGCATGCCTAATTTAAAGTTTACTCTTTTTAAAGATTCAACATCTACGCCTCTCTTAATCAATTTATTGCATGCAAGAAATTAGAGTACGATCAATGCAAGCATGATTAGAAATATAATCTTTGATGTTTTCAGCAGAAACCGTAGGCTTAAAAGATGGCAAATGAAGCCATTTCATAGGAACAACAACATCCAACTACGTATTACGATTGCTACCAACAATAATTGCATTTATTTTTCGGTTTTGATTTACACCATTAGCATAAGACAAATTTGAAACATCCAGAGAGGAAAGAGACCCAATATTATTATTGGGCAGCGAAGCAGTAGCATCCGAAGAGTGCGTAACGACAGCGGCTGAAGCAGCGACCGCAGCAGCATAAGAAAGAGACCCAACTTTACTAGTAGACAGCGAAGCAGTAGCATCCGAAGAATTTGTAACGACAGAGGCAGTAGCAGCAGCATACGAGAGAGGCAGAATATCTTCAGCTTGAGTAACGGTAGATGCGATGGGAGTAGTTTCTGCATTGATTACAACAATATCTGAGTCGGTGTTGTTAATATCCATAGCCAGAGTGGAAGTAGTAGAATTTGATGTTGTGGATTGCACTAATTTTGATTGGGAAAAAGTAGATGAGCGATTAGCACAACTATCGCATCTATAAATAATGTTTTTATTATGTTTACACTATTAGAGTTTAATTTGGCGCATTTTATATGCAGTTTAAGATCACTGACTCCACATGCTATGCAGTCATCTGATAAACATTGAGTATTACACTTGAAGCAAATCATCATGGTAAATAAGCCATGGAATTGTTCATATATTAATTAGAATTAAGTTCAACACACTGATAAATTTATATGGAAAGAGAACAATATTAAAATGCGACCGTACACGGCGAAGTTCAAATTATAAGTTCTCTTCAAAAACTTCAAAAGCTTCAAAAACAATTAAAATAAAACTTTCCCTATGAAAATACTTAAAAAATAGAAAAAGTTGTATGACAGCGACCTCTAGCGTGGGCCCCATGCACAAAAAATACCAAAAATGAATTCCTCGACTCCAAAAACAGAATAATTAAAAGAAATAATCATTTTTTCATCAAATTTTTATTAATTTTTTTTAATTAGACAGCGCTCTAAATTCATCAACTTTAACAGTGAATAAAAAGAAATTACGCACTAAACTAGAAAAATCCCTTGGAGAGTTTGTTATGGAAGACGTCAGATTTAATTTGTTTTTGGTTTCATCCCATTCCCATTTTGGTTGTTAGATGTAAAAAATAAATTAAACAATATTCGGCAAAAAGCTTATTTGCTTCTTGTGGCGACATGTTTGCTGAACATTTAAAAAATTCAAAAGTTCAGCAGTTTTTTTCAATTCAAAATCATGCATAACAGCTTGAAAAACATAATTTTCGGGAAAACGCATTTAAGGATTTACGAAGTAATGAAATATTGATAAAATGAGTACGTGTTTGACACTCTCACCTTCAAACTATAGTTATTATTATTATTATATGAAAAATGGGACGACCAGAAATTCAGGCACTGCGACTTTTAAGACCTATTGTATCAAAGCCCCAAGTTATGAAAGAAAGACAGAAAGAGTGAAAGAAGGATAAGAAACCATACTCTAGTCAGACTCAAGTCTCCAGAGATAAGAGTCTGGCACGCTGTTACTAGACCACAGTAGCGATGGTTGCACCTACAGTTTAACGATGGTTGCAAACGGCGGTGTGGTAAGTTGTTATCACTTGGTGGTTTTGCCATTGCCTATCAAGAGTTATACTTGTACACTTTCTTATAATTCTCATACACTTCATATCGATAGTGAATATAAGAAGCTTATGAGAATTAAAGGAAGTCTAGTGCACTATCCACTAGACTATCGAGATCGTCTACCTTCAAACTAGGACGAATTCAAATAAATTCTTTGAACCATTTATTTCTAAAGATTTCAAATATGTAAAAAAGAAAACGATTTTTATAATCCGAGACATGTATTTTTTATTTTTGGAACTGTAAAAGAAGAAGAATACAGCATTCAGACAAGTCTTACGTCCATTGCACTATGGTTCAAAAGCCGATTTTTTTGGCATAAAGTCAAATTTTTTATGATTTTATATTTTAAAACTGAATCGATTTTCTGAAACTGGATGCCCAAGATAGACAAAAAATATATTGAATTGAATTTTATGTACAACAATTTATTTTTGGCGCAGGATCAAAGGTAGCTAAATGAGTAGCAAGTAGACTTGACAAAAATTTGGGGAAAACTTTGACTGCTTTTTGCCTCAGAACGCAAAATGTTGGAAAATAATAAATGCGTTAGTTCATCATCGAGTACTTCACTTACACCATTTTTGGATCGATTTGGACTTTTACGAGTAGGCGGTCGACTTGAACACTCTTCACTGGATTTTGCTTCACGTCACCCAATTATACTCCCTAAAGGTCATCAACTTACTTATGCTATAATCGAAATCTACCACAAGAAACTATTATACGCTGGACCGCAAACATTGCTTGGGTCTATTCGACTAAAATACTGGCCAGTTGGAGGGCGTAAAACTGTTTGTAGCGTTGTTAATAAGTGCGTAAGATGTTTCCATGTTAAGCCAAAACTAGCTGAGCACATAATGGGGCAACTGCCTTCGGAGCGTGTCCAGTGTAACCGAACGTTTTTGGTAACTGGCATTGATTTTTACGGACCTTTTTCCTATCGCCCTGAAGCTCGCAACAAAGGACCTGTGAAAACTTACATATGTTTGTTCATTTGCTTCTCCACAAAGGCGGTTCATCTTGAACTAGTTAAGGACCTATCGACCTCATCGTTCTTAGCTGCACTTACTAGGTTTACGTGTACACGGGGGAGACCTAAAGTTATTTGGTCAGATAACTCAACTAATTTCGTAGGTGCAAAAAATGAGTTGGCTGAGTTGACACAATTGTTGAAGATGTTAAGCGATGGGTTTGACTGGAAATTCATACCTCCTCGTTCGCCTCATTTTGGAGGGCTGTGGGAGTCCTCAATTAAAGCAGTTAAATATCATTTTTATCGTACAGTTGTATCTGCAATATTGTCATTTGAAGAATTCAGAGCCTTAGTTTGTCCACTTACAGAGCATCCTGAAGATCTTGACGTTTTGACTCTAGCGCAGTTTTTAATTGGTGCACCATTAACATCTATTGTTGAGCCGGATGTTACTGCTCTTAATGTTAACACCCTGGGACGCTGGCAACGCGTTTGTTGCATGCAACAATCTTTCTGGCGTAAATGGAGCTCTGAGTATTTAAGCCTTCTTCAGCAGCGAAGCAAATAGCGATCAACTACCGAAAATATTCAAGCGGGCACGATGGTGCTGCTAAAGGAGGAAAATTTGCCACCTGTAAAATGGCAAATGGGCAGAGTTATTCAATCAATCAGTGGCGAAGATGGTGTCGTACGTGTGGCAGTTCTGCGAACGAACAACGGCATGATCAAAAGAGCTGTTCGTAAAATTTGCGTATTACCAATCGACAATGACGCTGTTGGAAGCTTGGACCTTCCAAAGGGAGGAGGCTGTTCGGAGCAGCAGACATAAATGGAAAACATAAAATTCAAATTACTATAAAATGTATCATGGCAACTCTATACTATGTATAGAGCCGTTGCTCATTGTTTTGATTTAACTGATCTAAAAAGCTTTCTCATAGCTGTTCTATTTGAGTTTCATTTTCCATTTTTCTACTTCGTGGTTTGCTACATTTTGTTTATCACTACATTTTGTTTATAGATTTTTTGAAATCTAAATTCTTTATTATTATCATTTTGTATTGTTTTTATATTTTAAAAAATATTTAATTTTAACCCAATCTAACTAATCGAATTCAAAACCTATCAAACGCTTGTGTTTGCTACGGCGACTACTCTGCTTGTATGGTATAATCGATTTCCACATGCTTAACACCAACAAATAATTCTGCCACGAATAAATGTACACTCACATTTTGTTTTCGTATGCACATATATGTGTGAGGAAATTGATCGAAACATAAACAAATTTCTCCCTCTCTTCTTCTCTTCTCTCTTCTCATTGTTGTTTAGAGTAGCACAGTCATGCCGCACAGTAGTGCGAGCGAGAGGGGAACTGAACGTTACAGTTATCTTACATCTTACGTTTCAGTTATTCTTACATTTGAAATTTTGCCCATACCGTGAGCTAAAATGTTTACACATCAAAAAAATAATAACAATGAACTGAATTTGGGAGAAAAAGATGAAATTAAGAAAACGAAAAAAAATTTGCTTGGTTTTGTTAACAAAATACGTCCGCGTTGTAACACAATGTTGAATCGGTTTAAAGAAAAATACCCAAAGTACGTTTCTACATTCATTATTAAACTCAGCTCAGTTATGTAGAAGCAAAGAACCGATTGAAGGGAAATATTGTAACAGATCTTTTTTTTGAGCAAAATCACAATATTGATATAATGGTCCATGCGGCTAAAAAATCAGATAGTAAAGATTTGGCGTTTTTTGTAAAAGAGAGTACGTCTTTCCAGCACGGCCAAGCAAGATATGAAAACCGCTTTCTTCCGAACAATGCAAGTTAGTTCCGCTTCCTCCTAAAGAAGCCTTTGCTTTTTTACTTGAAAACGACTTCAGTACAATATATAAATATGGAACCTTAACGAAATAATTAAATGCAAGCAATAAGAATAATAGATTATATGAATTATGGATAATATAACAATGAATTAATATGAAGTATTGAAATATTTCTTATTTGAGAAGAAGAGGAGTCGCGGGGTTGTGACCCCTAAAATTTTGCACTTAGAATCTGCTGCGAGGTTACATATTCATTTTTAGATTTATATCTTCGAAACTGCATATATGTATACATATAACATATATGCATACATATGTATATCCAAATTAACTATACATGAAAAGTAGGTATGGAAACTTACCGATTTTCTCTGTTTTCGCTATAGTTGAATTTCTCGAGTATATATATGAAGCGAAAACGTTATTTTGGTTTTTGATTCTTTTCTTTATTTGCAATTATCATTTATAATATTAAAGGTTAACGTAAAAACTGCAGTTGCAAAACGGTACCATGACAGAAATCGAATAGCGGAATCAGTGCTGTTTTTTACACTCTTATAGTTAGGGTGAGGGTTGCCTGAATGTATGAAAGTAGTAGAAAGAGTTTGTGGGTATCGCGACATGCCTCCCCCTCTTTGTAAAAAAGGTAAAATAAAATAGTTTTTAAGCTACAAAGTGAACAGTTTTTTTCGATTTTCTGACTTTATCGGCGTTGCTAGTGAGAGGTTCTCGTGTTTCCTCATCGCCCAGTACGACGTATGCCGGCTTCAATCGATCGATGGAGACTGTGTTGTTTTTTCCATTAATTAAAACTGTTTAGTACATGTTGTGTCGACTGACAACTTTGTATGGTCCGTCGTATGGATGTGAGAATGAAGATCCAATCTGCCCATGGTGAATGAAAACATGGCTTGTGCGATCCAAATCTTTGAATTTGAAGACGTAATGCTTAGCGTGGCGTGACATTCGTTCGGGTGTTAAGTTTTGAAAATGAGTGCGTAGAGCTTGAACAAGTTCGGGTGCCTTAGTAATTTGTGTTGAGGGCGCAGAAACTCTCCCGGTAGACGAATTCAGAATTCAACAAGTTTTAGCTTTCTATCTATAATACTTTACAAGATATATGGATTTCGATATTAGCAGTATATAGGAAGTCGGCGTGGCACTTATCCGATTTCGCCCATTTTTGTATTTTATTATGAATATGGTACCAGAAGTATATATGTAAAGTTTCAGACCAATATCACTTTTCTACGACTTTATGCCAAAAAAAAAGATTTTTGGACCATAGTGCATTGTACAATATCCTGTGTTCTCTTTTCCTATTCTTTGAATAAACCAAATTTATTAATAAGTATTAGCAGATCCTGAGGTGGTAAATAGCTCGTATCTCACCACTTCAGTGCCAAATATGCTTACTCTGATCCGACAAAAAGCGGTACTGACACTACAAAACTGCTCAGCGGTCTCTGGACATTCTTTCTTCGAACCACAGGAAGCATAGAAGGCACTAGCTCCCAGGCCCATCATATTCAAATGTTTGGCTCAAGAGAAGTGACCTGAACAAAAAGTCTGTTAGACGCTTCGAGATAACAGGTAACATGATCTTTGTCTGTCCTTTCATTTACGATTGTGGGTCAAATCGACCCACTCATTAATGGTGGCCTTGATGGCTGTAGACGAAAAAAAAGAGGTCAGCATATGAGATCATTGCCTGAAATTCTCAAGTGTCCAGAAGCCCATATTAACACCAGGACATTATGTTTTCCAACACAATCAAGCCTGGATTTACAATGCATAACCAGTTTATTTATTCATTTATATACTTAGTCTATGAATACAATGTTCTTACAGACTAGTTAGAATAGTTTAAGATAGATATGCAAAAAAATTATAAAATTTCAAAAAGAATTACAATTAAAAAAATTTACAAAAATAACAATAGGTGCATTTAAGGCGTAATTTGTTTTAAAACGGCCAACATAAAATAATTTAAATTGCCTTAGGTTTTTAGATGAAATTAATCCGAACAAGAAGGGTGGGACAATCCATATTACCGCAGATAATGTCAGAAATTAAGGACATAGATAGAATGGATCTCCTACTCTGAAGGGTTTTTAAGTTTAAGAGCAAACAGCGAGCATTGTAGGGGGGAATCGGTTCAGAGAAATTCAGTGAACGAAGCGCAAATCGCAGAAAGACTTTTTGAATGCGTTCAAGGCGATTAATATGGCAGGCATGATACAGTCTCCAAATAAAGGCGGCATACTCTAAAACCGAGCGAACAAAAGTAGTAAACAGTAATTTAACAGTATAGGGATCAGAAAAGTCTGAAGAATTACGACGGGCAAAGGCAAGCATGGAGTAAGCTTTCGAAACTATGTAGTTAAGATGGCTGAAAAAGGTAAGTTTTGAATCAAGGATAACACCTAAGTCTTTAATTTCATTAACTGATTTTAAGTGAGAGTTAGCAATGTGGTAAGATGTATAAATCAAATTGGTGGACCTTGAAAATGAAATTTAAAAACATTTATTAATGTTCAGGGATAAGCGTTTTTTTTTTTTTGCACCATGAATGCACATTATCAAGTTCACATTGCAGCTTCAAAGCATCCACTGAGTTCTTAATGATGCAGTATATTTTTAATCATTTTTTTTATTTTTATCATCTGCATAGAGCAGGAATTTTATATTTGTAAAACAGCTGCTAATATCATTTATGAAGAGTACAAACAGCAAAGGCCCCAAAATACTACCTTAAGGAACGCCCGATGAGGAAGTAAAGGGCATCGAAGAGACATCATCAATAATTACAGCGCAACAACGATTACGTAAATACGAGCTGGTCTATTCCAAGAAAACAGAGTGAAAACCCAACTTGTGAATTAAAATATCATGGCTTACCCTATCAAAGGCCTTAGAGAAATCTGTATAGATTGGATCAACTTGGAAACCGTCATGAAAGGAAGAAATGCAGTCATCCGTAAAAATCTCAAGATTGGAAATAGTAGACCGACCAGAAACAAATCTATGCTGATTTACACAAATCAAATTTTTTACAGCAAAATAAATTTTTTCTTTTATAATGCACTCAAAAAGTTTAGATATGGAGGACAAATGATAGTTTGGAAGATGCAAGTCTGTCAGTGGAGGCATCTGATTCAGACTAAAGCGACCTGCCTCTATGTAGAGGTGTATCGTTATTAAAGATAAAGTCGAAAATAATTTCTCTAATCACATCCACTATGCTAATCACATTCGGCATTGCAAAAATATTACTGAATATTTTGGAATATTAAATATGCCTTTTAATAATCCAATTAACTGATGGGCTTACAAATACCAACTTTGACTGTCGGTAGAAATAAAATTAAAAATATAATGCCGACTGATGATGAGAATACTGAACAAATAAATCCTGAAAAAATAGAATGATTTGTGCCATTTGTCTCTCTTCTAAGCGACGAATGACAAAATCGTCCTGCTCAAAATATAATTAAAGCTTGTGTGAGAAGCACAAAGTAGAGCTTTGTGCCTCGTTCCTTTTTAGTTCAGTATATTGCTTTTAAGATGCAAACTCATTTGATGAATTATATGTGCCTTAAGTTACTTTTTTTGTACTTAAATAAACAGCGTTTTGTAAAACAAGCCCAATGAACTAAAGCTGTGAAAATTTAATTTATAAATAAATATTATTAAAAAAATGTCAGTTGTTGTTTTTCTATATGCTAAATTAACTAAATAATGGAAAACAATCAATTTTTAAAGTTGTTGATGTATAGGTCATAACATACCACTTTGGATAATGCCGTCGTCGTTTCGATGAAGTATGACCTTTACGTATAAAAAATAAGCATGTACTTCCAGGGTTAACCACATCATCGGACGATAGAGAAAGCGATCCAGAATCAATGAATGCATTAGAATTAGGGTCAGAAAAAGCATCCGAATCACCGTCATCGACAAAATTAGAGAGAAAAAATACAACAAAAAGATTGGCAGCTTCAGCTGTAGAATTGGCACGTTATTATAAAACACAGAAGATGGAATACTCGAAGATATTTTTTGGAATTAATAAACCTCCAGAAAACTTTAGGGTTTGCCTTTATTTCGTCCTCAAATTTCAAAATATGGTTTCAATATAAAAATTTGTCAAGGCAGTTAAACTCTTTCACATAATGTTTGTATTTAGCCAGATGCACAGGATTCTTAGAAGTCTTGAATTTATTGTAAAACTTGTTTCTCAAATTCTTCAGTTTTTTTTAAGGATTTGGTAGACCACGGAAATTTATACACTTTCTTTGGAATAAGTGAAATATTGTTTGTACAAATATCAAAAATTTTTGATTTGAAAATACCAAAGCAAGATGCAGTATCCAAATCAGAGAACAAAACATCCCAATTGACATTGTGAAGTAAACGATTAACCTTAGAATAATCACATATTTTGAAATTGAAGCAAGAAATCTGATTTTCATGACTCCAGTTCGAGAATAAAAGGAACATGATGCATATCACAAGAAGAAAGAGGGGAGAAACATTGCAACAAATCAAAATTTACATTGTTGCTAATAAAATCTAAATCTAAAATTCTTCTGTGACTATTCATTAAATTAATAAGCTGAAGCAAATCAAGACTTAAAAGAGAATATACTACATAAATTTCAGAAGGAATAGTTACATTGGTAGGAGTTAATGTGAATGTATGTATCATCTAGATACGACCAGGAAACATTATTAAATTAAAATCACCTAGCACACAAAGGTGATTATCACAAATATAATTTTAAGCTAAATTAAGTATATTATCGACATGTGCTCTATAAAGGCTGCCCGCACTATTTGGCGGAATATATGAAGTACAGATATACAAAGAGTCATGATGACCTTACACTGTAACACATAGTTGATCTAACAGTGAATCGGCGTTATCCAATAAAATGAAACGAAACTTTGTTGCACAGCAATAATGACACCACCACCCCAAGAGCAACAAATTTTAGTGGCATCACAGTCTTTGCGAAAAAACATTAAATAAGTTAGGGTCGAAAAATTCTTGATCCTAGAAATCCTTGTTAAGCCATGTCTCGACGAGGACGATAATGCCACAATCCAATTGCGAGGTCATAACACGCAGATTGCGAGACTTCGTTCTAATGCCAGCGATATTTTGAAAATAAATTTTGATGCGATTAGAAGCAGTATGATCGACACATGAGCGTTGCGGTCTGAAGCTGTTCTGTTCAGTTCTTAGTTGGCTGTTGAGAAATTATTGCATATTAATGTTTACGCACAATGGCACTGAGATCATATGTATATATTATACATATATGTAATCATAACTACATAAGTTTTATGTATGTATCTAATCTTAATTTAATATTTTAATTTAAAGTGACGTTATTAAAAAAAAAAATGATTCATTCTGGACTAAATATTGTGTTTAAGTTGAAGTAGTATTGTTCAATATCTTCACAAATTTTTTTGGAAGGTTTTGACACCATTAACCTTCACCTATTGACGAAATATTGCCTTCCAAAATGTTCATTTCTGAGCAGGGTTGTTATCCGTCCTCTTTTTTTCGGACACTGTCCTCTCTTTTAGGGCATCCGGGGACGTCCTCTATAGTTTTTCGTTTGTGTCCGGGTAAATATTAACGTCCGGGAAAGTCCTAGTTTTTCTTGTAGGTATGTATGTAGTCTCAAACTAATTTTTAAAATCAGTTTTCAAAAATTGATTTATATTGTTTGTTTTAAAATAATTAAGTATGATAGGTATTCGGCAAACTGGTTTCATGTATAACCTTCGGTTACATTTTTTAATAACTGTGGTATTACAATTAATGAAGAAAACCTTAGTGCTGAGTTTCTATGTTTCCAACTTTTATAAAGAGTATGAATGATGAAAATATAAATTGCAACAAATTTTTATGTATTTTCTTTGACAAATACGAAAATTGCTACGAGCTTAAAATAGTAGTTGAGTTTCTTTTTTTGCCTTCCTGCGCACAATGCAATGAAATAGGTTGGATCCCCTCACAATATTCGATATCATTAAAACAAAATATAATTTTGAAATGAGCTGAAAGGAATTCCATAACTATTTGAAATATATTGGAAGTGTAGACAAGTGTATGGAAACTGATTAGTATTTTTCCTTTCTCTTTTTTTTTTTGTATACGTTAAAGTAGAGGAAATCTGTATAGATCTGGCAGCGCCGTGCTGTACAGCATGCACGATTCACACTCAGGTGTACCTACGTACTAAAACCATCTCCTGAATCTCTCTGTCCCGTTTGACCCTTGCGGCACAACCAAATGAGGCTTTCCTTCGCTTAGAAAAAACTGAGTAGTGTAGGAACAAATATATAACACATTTTTTAATTTATGTATATGTAAATGTCTATATTGTATAAAAGTTCTTAATAACATACATACTTTGTATCTAATTAAGCATACATAAATACAAATGTACATATGTGTTTAAATGTACATTATTAATTAAAAACTCTTTTGTACACAATTTTGTAAAATATATGTTTCATATTCATATTTTTTTGAAAAAGTTATATTATTTTATGCTTCCTGGATTTTGTCAAAATGTCCTAGTTTTTTCAGCTCTCTGTCCTCGATTTCAATATTTCTGCATAACAACCCTATTTCTGAGTCATCTTCACGTGATTCATCACCTTACAAAACTGAAAACTGGGAAAACTAAAAGATGTGATCATAATTTTAGTGCTGATAAACGGAAAGTGCTAATAAGCGGAGTGCATTAAGCAAAATAAATTTTGTGCAGTTTAAAGCGAAAATGTAAATTGCACAAATCTTGGTGCCACCACTGAGCATATAATCAGATAGAGCCCTCAAATAGCCAAAAAACTTGTTTCACTAAACACTTGTAGCCTGCACGGTTGTCATTTTGATTATTTGTAAGCAAATTTGCTTACTTTTTTTACGGTTGTGCACACGTGTACTTTTTTCTCATTCTGTTTATTTTTTTGTAAAATTTAATTTTAACTAAAATTTGCAAGAAAATTTTGATATTTTTAATTACTTTATTATTATTATTTCGGTTTTTTTCATTCGATAAGAATAGGTAGCACTAATTATGTTCATGCATACTTGGTGTCATCCCTGCAAGTTATCGAATGATAAATGTAAGTAGTACCAAAATTACACAGGGCCACATATTTTCAATCCAATTTTCGAGAGATTTTCCAACGGTTTCATAGTAATTTGAGGTTGCTGATCACGACTGCGTACACACATCACATCTAGTTCTCCCACAATGACCTGCAGTCGGAAAAATGGGATCTTCAGGGGCTATTAAGAACTTTTTTTATTTTAGAAGATATGAATTTTATGTCTGATGCAAAGTTGCTAAGCATAAAGAAATGAACAATAAACAATATACACTTTGTCTCCAACTCTTACCCTTCCTCTTGAAAATGGGATTTTAAACCCCCTTTTTCTATAAATGGCAGATAAAAATACCGTTGAGAAAATATTCCTTGTTAAAAATTATGAAGATTATGCAGAACCCTAGCATTTTGCAGTGTCTTTCATTTGTGAACTTTTAATTGGCCAAAAAATTTTCCGTAAGTCAGTGCGGCAAATTTGAAAATACCAATAAGTTTGTAAAAAATCTTATAAAACGACAGTGTTGCAACTAAAAAGTATGTGTGTAATTAGTGTTGAGAACTTTCAAGTTTAAGCCAATGTATTTTTCGTATAATTTCATGTAAATATCACACTTTTTGTAAAAAAAAGTCTAAGATTTGCAAGGTTTTTAAAAAAGTCTCAAATTTTGGGTATTTTCGAAAAGTCGCACGGTGGTCTGGAATCCCGAAAAGCAGGCCATAAGTCGAAAAAATCGTTCTTTTGTAATGATTATTTGTGCGGACCATATGCAAACAAAATTATCGAACTTTGACAAACCAGACATTTGAGGGTTTTTGGAGTTGTTAATTACGAATTACGAAAATGGTGGACCATTTCCAAAAAAAAATTTCGAATTTTGGCCAGACATTTGGGGTTTTTTGGAATCTCTGTTTACGAATCCGTTCTTAATTTGTCAAAAAACAAAATGGCGTATTCAAAGTGGTAAATTTTTTATATACATGATGATGTTGTCCCTATCGTCAATACAAAAGAAGGTAATAGAGGAGGATGGCTAATACAGCTAATATAAGCTCAAGGAAATATTAACGGTTATTGGACGCAAAAATCTTTAACCTTTTTCTCCCCCATCTATACGAATTTTACACAACAAATTTCTATTATACAAATACTTTTTACAATTGCTGGGACATAGAATATAGCGCATATGTACATTGCATTGAAAATATTGTGTAAAATCCATTCCGGCAACTGATATTTTTATATGTTTTACAAAAATTAATAATTTAGAATTAAAAAAAACGGCAGGAACCCTAGAGAATTTTTTTAAAACCCTTTTTTTCTCAGCCTTGAAAACAGCTTACATGGTAAAAACACCGGTGAATTCATTACTTATTTATTGTGTTGATTATAGTTAAGTAATATTTTTATTTAGATTTATGAAAAGTACTTACACACTTAATAACACACTTTTCACATGAAAATTCCACACGTTTCGACACTTATTTTTACTTAAACTTGCAAAGCCAAAAAATATTTTTGAAGAATAGCTGTACTTAACCATTGTTCTAAAACGTTGCTAGGGTTATCGCTGCAACTATTTAAAATGTCAGAACCCCCCCCAAAAAAAAATTTATTTTTCGACTTATGGGATTGCAGACTACTGTGAGTCGTGTCAAAGTCTCCAAGCAGTCAAAAAGATTGCAAATTGCAACTATAGTTTCATAACGGCCACGCTGATCCCCAGTTATACCGAGGATGTATGCCTAATATTTCCATGAAATGGTAATTTAATTATAACACTATACAACAAAATGAAAAAAATTGTAATACCCATCTCCAAAGTTGATAGTACCTAATGTCTTTTGGTCTGCTGAATCCGAATCTGCCATCACTTTTGTCATATCAACAGGTTTTCGAGATATAGCTAATTTTTTGATTTTTCGGACATGGGTCGCCATTTTTATCAAAATTACCATTTTTTCGAAATGAAAAGAGCGTGTATATCTCTCAAAAATGCAATTAAATTATATTTGATTTAAGAGTTTATTTAATTCTCTGTTCCATTTCTGTCAAACGTTATGGAGATTCGAAGTTGAAATTCTGACCAAAACAAACGTTTTTTTTAGAATTACCTATTTTTTTTCCATTATTAAGTGCTAAAAACGAAATAACCATCGCTGATTTTTATATGAATCTTTAGCGTAAGTTCTAGTTTGGGAGCTAGAAAAAAAAAACAACTATTTCATTAATTTTAATACATAATATTGCTTTTAATTAAACAAAGAATTCTGAACAGTTCACATTTTGTCTGCTGTGTGTTTTGGGATTGGTGTCTCTAATGGTCATCGAACAATAATCGGCTAGCATTTCCTCATTCCATAAACCTTGATACCGAAATTTCATTGAGCACCCTGTTGGTGCTAATATGTCGTTGAAGATGCATTTCCTCTATTCTCATCTAAACTTTTTCCCACCAAACTTGGGTGAAGTGAGTGAAAAAAAAATTATTTCGACAAATGGTAATTTTGATAAAAATGGCGACCCATGTTCGAAGAATAAAAAAATTGGCTATACCTCGAAAACCTGATTTGCTATGACAAAACTGATGGCAGATTCGGATTTAACGGTTCAAAAAATATTAGGAACCATCCACTTTGGAGATAGGTAAAAAAACAGTGTTTGCATACTGTAACAAACCGTTTCCCGTTTTTAGGCTGAGGTAGTTTCAGCGGGCTCCAGAGGTTCTTCGCGTTACAAAATTTATATTTTGCAGGGGACAAAATATAGTTAGACACACAAGTTTTTATTTTAACAATAATTCAGGTTTAATTTCACTAATTATTAATTAAATTATACTTCGAATAATTCAACTTAATATTTAATGGGCTGGCGTGTAAATGATGAATCGATGGATCGCGCTGGCGTAGCGCTGCTGTGCGTAGACTGGCGTATAACGGGCGAATGCGATGGATTGCGCTACGATGGCTAGACTGTCGTATAACTGGCGAATGCGATGAATTGCGCTGGCGTAGCGCTGCTATGGCTAGACTGTCGTATAACGGACGAATGCGATGGATTGCGCTGGCGTAGCGCTGCTGTGGCCAGACTGGCGTATAACGGGCGAATGCGATGGATTGCGCTGGCGTAGTACTGCTTTGCGTGGGCTGGCGTGTAACTGACGAATGCGATGGGTCACGCTGGCGTAGCGCTGCTGTGGCCAGACTGGCGTATAACGGGCGAATGCGATGGATCGCGCTGGCGTAGCGCCGCTATGGCTAGACTGTCGTATAACGGGCGAATGCGATGGACTGCGCTGGCGTAGCGCTGCTGTGGCTGTGGCGTACAACTAACGTACCATGCGGTGTCTTGCGTCGGTCGTGATATCTTGTCTGTTAGACCAGGTCGGCTTGTTGTTCCTCCGACGATCAACGGCAAGCGGCACACGTCTTTGCAGGTTACAAGTCCTGGAGTTTTTCCTGGCTAATGACCAAGTCGTCTTGTTTTTTCTCCGACGATCAACGGCAAGCCGCACACGTCTTCGCAGGTTACAAGTCCTGGAGTTTCCTGACTAATGACCAAGTCGGCTTGTTGTTCTTCCGAGGATTAACGGCAAGCCGCACACGTCTTCACAGGTTACAAGACTTGAAGTTTTCCTGTCCTCCCAAATTTTGTCCGTCGTGTCGAATTCTAATTTTTCTAACTAACTATTGTATTTTTCCCCACTACTTGTACTTACCAGAGGTACGTGTTGCTCCGATGCCAGCTGCCAGCCAAAAAGAAAGATTTTTGCTGCGCTCGCCTTTTTATAGCACACATCGAGCTATACCGTTATTCTATTGTCCAGACTGTCGCCACTGAAATGTATTGTTTTGTTGCTTCTGCCAATTGTAGTTTTGTAGTATACGTCTTTTGATGTTGTAGCACACTTAGCGTAGCACATTTGTGCTTTTCTTTTTCTTTGTGCTAACTGTGTGTGTCTTTGTTGTTTTTGCGCGCTTTATTATGTATTTCGCCTTTGCGGTGATCTTCTCCCAGCCTACGCTGGGCATGCTTCTGTGTTTTTAACGCTTTATGCGTCACTTCGGTGTTATTTGTGCGACTCAAATTGGTCTTCAATTTTTGCTCGTCACAATACTGTTATTTTTGAATTTTTAATTGGCCAAAAGTAGCCTACCTAAAAATTTTCAAGATGACCTAGCTCACGAAAGGTAATCGCTAGAGCTAAAATATTTTGGAAATCATCATAAAATAAACCGAGGTTCTTTTTCAGGGGTGTACAAACACGACATTTTTTCGTGCTTCACTTTAGTAAAAAGTATTATTCAAAATTGTGAGCATAATTGATTATTTATCAGATTTTTTTTTTATAAATTGTAATGCGTCTTCTGAAATAAACTTTGGAATGTCATTTAACAAAGTAATAATTTATCAATACATTTTTGGAAAATTTTGGGTTATTTCTATTCATTCTAAAAAATTTAACGATATCGCAGGAACTCGTCTCGGCAAGTTTTTTTACACCTCAGTAATTTAGGGTAAAAAATATCCAACCATCCCCTTTTTTCATTTTTTCCAGCGTACAATAATATTAGGTAAAAAACGGTAATTTTTAAGGGATAGAACAATAATTTTATTTTTTTTCTTTATTTTAGCGAATATTTTTTCGAAAACACACACAAGAATCCTTCGACTTTTTTCATGTGTAGCGGCTTTTCTTGAGTTAAAATTACTTCATTTATGTGATTCGTTTCTGAAAACAATTTGTTGCGCAAAGTCATATTTGACGATTTTTCAAGGTAAAATCCTTGAATTAATAAAAAGGTATTTTACTAAATGTGTATTTATTTAAATACAATGTATATTAGCTGAATTAACTTTGGCTCTAATTCCGTCCTGGTATCCCATGCTTTTTTCTTGAATAACTAATTTTGGAGGACGGTGGAAAAACTTACAAAAATCACCGCCTTTGTTAGAATACAACAAAACAATCGAAGTCTCTTAATCTATACATTTATTCTAGACGATCCAGACGTGTTACACTATCATACTATCATATCTGCGGCCATTTGACAAAGCGACTTCTCTCCAGATAAAAAAATTTTCCAAGATTTTTGTTGTAAATACAAAATTTTATTATGCTTATTTTGCACTAATCGCCTTAATTCTATGATTTTTGGAACAAAAGATATAACAGTCTCAAATCGACTTCTTTCAGTTTTTTTGCAATTGCATTAGACAAAACAGCTTCTCTCACTCAAAACAACCTACTTTTAGCACATTTTTACCAATTCCCATTTGATAAAATAGCTTCTTTCGAAAGAAATCGTTTCATCAAAAGCAAAACTGGCAAAACTGACTTCTTGCCTCAGATAAGCTGATTTTGCAATCATTTGATCGCGAGCGTTCATTGCGGCAAAACTTCTTGTGTCGATACAAGTCCTTTTGTAAAAACGAAAATTAAAAAAAAGTTAAATCTTATCTTAACACAACTGCTTTTGTTAACCCATTAAGGACGGGACCGCCGCATTTTCAAAGCTTATTTAAGTGGCTCCGTTAACTATGAAAACGAACTTAAAAAAATTTGAGCCATATCATTTTTTTAGCAAAATTTTATGAACTTTCGAAATCTGCAGTCAGAATAAAAAAAAAAAATAAAATTCAAAAAGTTATGATCACTTATTCATCAAAAAACATGATTTTTCGATTAAAAATTTGTTTTCTTAAATTATTTTCGGAATGAAATCATCAAGAAATACCTTTATTTGATAAAATTCCGTCGTCCAAGCATCCTCAACTCCAAAATGTGTCACTTGGTGTTTTAAAATTGAGCGTGTAAATATACGAAATGTCGGCTTGAACGCGAAAAGTCGCTTCAAAACTTTCAGGAATGTTTACATAAGACGGGTGAACTTTAGAAATACATTTTCTAGAACAAAAACTTCTTAAAATTTATCAAAGAATACGTTCAAATTTTTTTTCAGAATTTTCGATTTTTTAAAAATTATGAAATTTTAAAAAATATCAAAACTTTTTCAAAAAATTCAGAAAAAATTATAGCATATTTTATGATTCATTTTAAGAAGTTTTTGTTCTATACATTTTTTTTCTAAAGCCCATAATTTTCAAATTAAAGTGGCTGTAATTTGAAATATTGTTCGGCAGTTGTTTTCATTTATTTTTGCTTTTATTTTATTTAAAAGGAAGGGCTAAAAGGAATAGAGAAAAATGGGGAAAAAAGCTGCTTTTTTGTTCAACAATGGAATAAAATCCAGTAATTAAACTTTCGTACAAATGGAGTGAGGTAAAAAACTAGTTATTATGGTCAAAGAAGTGAAAGAAGAAGGCGTTAATATGTCTTTTCGTACAGCAAAAAAAAGAAGAAAATAGAAACATCTTTGGCTGAAGTATATGTTGCAAGTGATGAAAATAAAAATAGTGTCCAGAATTTCGTTCATGAGGATGGGTCGATTTTAAAACAACTTCCCTGTAAGACAACCACATCTCTTGATGTCGGTATTAGTGGTGATTATAACACTAATTCAAAAGCAATACACGAAAATAAGTAACAACGCCATCTGTTCGGTGAACAACCTCGAAAACTTTGAAAAAGATGAAGATGTTTTTCATAAAACCAATAACGATAATTCTGATTGTGGATCTTCCATTTCACGGTGTAAGATTAACGCTCGTATCTATACAGTTTTTCGCGGTAGTATATCGTTTTTTCAACTCCAAAACCGCATACCGCATTTTTTACAAAATACCGCGTTTATACTAAAAAAAAAATATCATTATTTTTTTTGTATTATAACTGAATAAACTGAGTAAAAATATAATTCAATAATTCCTTTTATTTGAAAGATATCAAGCAAATATGTCAAACTATATAAGTAAGGTCAAAACAAAAATATTTAAATATTACACATTATTTGGTTACATAAATATTACTTAATAATTTTTCTTTTAATTTCTGTCAAAAAATCATAGCAAATTTTTTAAATAAAACTTGTAATTTTCTGTAAAAAACCATCATGTCCGTACTTAGAAAAACGGTTTTTGGTGTCCGGATTTAGGACATTTTTAGCGTTTTGCATGACACAACTTTTAAAAAAATTTATAAAATTGAAAAAATATTCGGAAATTTATTTCGAAGATTTATTATATCAGCAGCTTATTTCAATAAAAAAAGATGTTGTGGCCTTAGATGTCCGAAGATAGGGCAGAATACAAAATGCGTTTTGGCTTCTCAAACAGTCACGATGATAGAGAGAGAAATAAATTTCTCTACCCTTGAAATTTACATTTTTTTGCTAAATTGAATTCAGGGTTGATATAAAAGGTAAGTACGATTAAATTCAATATTGGTAAAAAATGGTTAGTAAAATTAAATTCAATGTTGGTAATAATGGTAAGTAAAATTAAATTATTTTTCAGATGCAGAGAGGCTGCCAAATACTCCCTCACCAATGATTTGCCAGAAATCATGTTATAAAAGTTACGAAACGGATGGGGTTGTTTACAAGTCTGCCCAATCTCGTTTTCACTTCGGTGGGTTCGGTATTTTTACTGTGGGCCCTAAATTAGAGCGTCAACCCTCTAACCCGCATGATTGAAATAATAATAAAACAAACACCAAAATTTTTTTTTTCAGTTAATATTGATGAAAGCAAAATGCATTTTTTTTATTAGTTTTTGAGTTTAGTTGTAAGGTGAAAAAACCGAAAGGTTGCCCTGATGCGGCCTTGCGGGTTCAAGCCAAAAAATAAAGATATACTAATCGGTAGGAAAAAACAAATATCAAAAAAAAACCAAACTACTCGTTGGTGTTTGTTTTGTTATTTGTGTATGCAGATAATTCTGAGAGATGACGTCACTCATTGGTTCTCTCTTTCTCTTATTTATTATTTACTCCCGCTTAAGCAATGATTTTTTCAACGATGAATTCAATGCTTTGTTCAATTGCCGAATTTTGAAAAACTTCCGACTCTAATGTTTTGGAGTTGGCTTAACCGATTTAAAATCTGATAATTTTTGGCTAGCCTACTCGTCAAGCTCTTTAAATTGATATATAATATGATATCGTAGCACATCTGGATTGAAATTTGTATAGTTTCACATAGAAGCCTAATGCAATATATATATAATAATAATAATATAATTTGTAACAAGAAACATTTTCTTCGAAAACAGTATAATAGTTTTCACAACGGATTCTGTTTTATAGCCATTTATTGAAAAAGAGGTAAGCCCCCTTTTTCAATAAATGGCCATTTTCAAGAGGACGGGTAAGAGATGGAGGAAAAGTGTACACATAAAAATTGTTTATCTCTTTGTGCTAAATAATTCAAATTCGTATCTGTTGAAATAAAGAAATTTCATAATAGCACCGAAGACCCCATTTTTCCGATTTTAGTGGGAAAACTAGTTGTGATGGAGAAAAACTGAGGACGCAGTCGTGATTAGTGACCCTAAATTACTATAAAACCGTTGAAAAGTCTCGCGCATAAGACAAAAGTTTAAAATTTTGTCGCACAGTATAATTGCTTTAGTTTGGATTGCAACATCCGTAGTTTTTTTTCAAATTTTTGGTAAGCATTAAAGAATTATTATTCTTTTGCACATTACATTCAAAGTTTGCGACTTTCAGCCTCTCAATTGTTACCGTTACTAATTTGTCATTAATTCGAATGACAAATTCTCTCCACTGTCTCAGCTGTCATTACTTCCATGGGAATAACAACTGGCCATCTAGAGAACCGATCGATACAAGTTAGATATTTGATTTGTCGTCGATGATGAGTTTTAACTCACCGTCATTTGATTGAGACCGTGCCAACAATTCGAGGCTAATTTCATCAGATCTGACTTCTTCGATTCGAAATAACATGTCCGCGACAATGTTGTATTTACCAGCAATATTTCGAATGACAGTGGTTCTTGGCCAAAGCTAAATTTGGCCGGTTTTATTTTAATGTTATATTTGCGCAAACGCTCGAGAATGATTCGCAAATGTTCATGAAGCTCGTCGATGGATTTTGAGGCTATACAAATGTAAACGATGACGAAATCTAAATCATTAAATAAACTGTTCATGAAACGTTGGAAAGTTTGAGATGCGTTTCGCTACCCAAATGTCATAACGTTAAATTCAAATAGGCCAAAAGGAATGATAATGGCCGTTTTTTCCCTGTCTTCTTCGGCAATTGCGATTTGGTTATATGCGCGGACGAGATCGATTGTAGACAAAAGGTCTGTTCACGTACAAGAAATTCTTAACAATTATTATTAGTTTTCACTAGAAGTGTTCACGTACTCGAAAAACTTTCAACGAGAGAGAAAAACGTGAGCGTAAGAATGTGAGAGAGAAAAAAGAAGTTGAAAGTTTCTTGGAGGACCATGCAATAATTATCAATTTGGTGTACTCGACATTGTTCTACGATATTTGGAACACGTTGATTTTTTCGTTTAAATATTTTAAAATAATTATTATTTTCGGTCCCTGCTAATAACATAAAAAGAGGCATAACGGTGATTTTTAAGCGAAAGTGAAGAAAGAAGAATAACAGGGTTTTACAATTTTTAGAGATGTGCGCTGCTAACTGCTTTATAGCAAAATGTAAATTTTTGAAAATTTTGAGTTTTGTTACTTTTGTTTTAGGGTGCGATATGTATATTGTTTTTTCAGCATTTTATTATTTTGAGATTTAAAAGATAAATTTTGACCAGCGCACAGTGAGTAGAACAAGCTAGCTGAACAAAATTATTTTTTTACTTTTTTCATTTTGTGACGAAGATTTTATGACTATCATTTAAATAAAACAATGTTTATAGCATAAAAGAAGGTTGCACATTTTTCTTGCAATTTTAATTTTCCGGTGGGCTTACTCCCAAAAAAGTAAGAGTTTTTTTTTCAGGATGCAGTTTTATTTCGTAATATATTTTCTTCAAGTTTTCGATACAATGTTTCTACCACCGACGAACAGATAAAACAAAAAAAAAAATTTTTACATTCATACATTTTATGTATTTTATGACCTCAATATTGAAACGGGTCATAGTGATACATTTCTGATACATTTCCCCGGCCCTCAACGGAAATTTTTTAAATCACATTTTAGGTACATTTAAGAGTATTAGAAATTGTTTTAAATAGAGTACAAAGTCTTTTACCACTATTTGTTCAGTTAAGCTTTTTTTCACCATAAGGAAACTAGAGCAAACTTGAATCCGGATTCGCCTGCGTTGGTCCTCATTTCATTGTAAAAAGTTTTCATTGAGGGCAACCGGTGACGCATAACAAAACTTAATTTCCAATGAAAATAAACAAAGATTCAAAAACTGGGAAATAATGTTTTTTCAATAACATTGAAAATTTAGCGTATTTGGAGAAATATTATCGAAATTGTAAGCGATTGAAAATAGGTAAAAAATTTTAGTTTAGATAACAATTTCAAAAAATTTTTAATAATAACTGAAACGCTATCAATTCTCTTTTCAACAAATATAAATGTAATAAAATCAGTGCAATTGTTTTTGAGAAAACTGAGAAAATTAATTTTGGCTCGCCGGCAGCGATGCCGACTTGCGGGGAATTCCCAGATTTGCGGCAATTTTACTTGGTGCGGGGAATCGGGGAATGAACTTTTTTTTTCGGGGAATTTGAAGTCGTTCAGCTTTTAGTAATTAAAGTCTATAGAATATTTTTTTGTCAAATTTGTAATGTAAACCGTTTAACTTATGAAATATTTCATATTTTGGCTCATAAAAAACTTCATCTTTTCTTAAGCAGGCCTTGCAATTTATTGGTTTTGGAGAAATCGATTTTTAAAAAAGTGTGCTATTTGAAAGTATTATATTTCGAAAGTATTGTGTAAAAATTTCAGAGAACGCAGAGTGCTTTCGTAGATATAGACGATTATAGCGGCGAGTGTCAGTCAGGCCAAAACAGTAGCGTGGATCTTCCACTTTCCTTTCGGCCGTTCAGAAAGGCTTAGCTATGCCTTCGTCCAGCACTTCCTGATTAACTCTTAATCTTTGCTGACTAATCTGTAAACTTACAAATTAGGGTCAGCCATCAGAAAGAAGATGAAGTATATTTTATATGTTAAAAACCGATAGTCAAAAGTTTGAACCCGTTTTTCGCAAAACAAAGTTTTTGCCATTTTTTATTTGAGTCAAAAGAAATCTCATGTCTTCTCCTTTGAGAACGTTGATGTCCAAAGGTGGGCTGAAACTTATATGTTAAGAATTCCGTAGTCAGAAAGTATGTTTCGATTAATCCAAGAAAGTTCAGGGTCACCTTAAAATAACACTCACTGAGGTCAATTTCGTTTTGTAAAATATTTATATGGAAAGTGCGTGTTGTTATAATATGAAATTATACCAGTGCGGGGAATTCGATCTAAAATTGGGGAATTTCTCGAGGGTTATCGGGGAGAAAGAAAAAATTGATTGGTATCCCTGGCCGCCGGTAACCAATGGTCCCGAAAATACTAAAGGGGGATGGAGTAGAAACACAAATTCGCTCAACTTCGTTCTCTTCTAATGGCAGGGATACTAATGCGTTTCGTAAATTAGTAAATAGAATACCTTTTTTCTATATCTAGCCAAAGGACAAATTGTCGTGACAGTGCACTTGATAATACTTATCGATAAGTTCAGCATTACAAATAATGTTAAGAAGCCAGATGTCAGTTAATGCGAAAATATCATATTCCTGCAGTGATGTTGCTTATAGTGCTTGCTTGAATTTAGTACGAATGCCACTAGCATTGTGACAATAGATTTAATAGCTGTGTTTTATTCGCTAGCTAGTTTAACATGTGCAAATAAAACGACCAAGTGGCTAAGTCTCTTCTTCATTATATTGTTGTTCACAATGAAACTCCTCAGCAGCTAGAGGTGAAACATCCTAGCCATTTTGGTCAATCGTTGGCATTGTTTTTAGTTTTTACTCTTTGTCAGACAGACATTTCGAATCTTTTCCTTTCTTGTTTTATGTCAAACTGTCATGCTTCTTCTTTCACTATTAGCAGTTCACAATAGATTGTGATGAAGTTGAACAACTTGTTAAGAGTTCGATACACGCGTTACTGAAGCATCCAAAACAAAAATTGACTTACTTTTTACTAACTCGAACAACGTAATCTGTGAAAGTTTGGATGAATTTCAAATTTCATACTATAAAACTATAAAATTTAAAATCAGACCTAGCACCGAATTTAAAATGAGAAGCGGTATAGACATTACCTCATGGGAATTTTATATAGATGTAGCACTAATAGACCTCTTTGTATTGTATTGTATTGTATTATTATAGAGGTTTCTGTCGTTGTACCGCGACCTATAAGATCTATTGTACGTCCCTCTTTCTATCTAGTCTAATCTGCCTAGAGTACCTCATCCAGTCCAGTTTCCCTCAAAAATTTGAGTATTGAGCCCGGAGCTATGGATACTAGTTCTGTACTGGGCACTTCGTGCATGCCCAGACATTTCCTTCTTTTGTGGATCAGTGCTCCACATTGAGCTAAAATATGTTCTGATGATTCGTCTTCCTCATTACAAAACCTACAAATTGAGCTTTGCTCAACCCCTATCTTGCAAAGGTGTTCTCTGAGCCCGCAATGCCCAGTCAGAATACCAGCTAATATGCGCAAACTGTTTTTGTTGAGACCAATGCAGAATGCGTATCTACTCTTATTATAATTACCTAAAAGCGCTTTGGATTGCCTCAGTCCCGTAAGATTGGTAAAGAGTTCTTGCCTCTTGTTCCTCTCTTCTTGCCTGAGTAATTCCCTGATTACGCTATCTCCTATTCCACAGAAGGGTTCAGGTCCCACGAAAGTGGTTGCTGCCCCCTTTCTTGCAAGCTCGTCTGCCTGCTCATTACCCTCAATTCCTGCGTGTCCAGGGACCCAACATAGAGCGACTTTGTTGTTATTGCCCAGTTGATTGAGCTTGCTCAAACAGTCCCACACCAACTTAGAGGTGTTCTCAAAGGAGCATAATGCTCGAATGGCTGCTTGGCTGTCCGACATGATAGCGATATCTTGCCGTTTGTACTGTCTATCCAGGTTGAGTTGCACACATGTGCTAATTGCATGAATTTCAGCTTGGAAGATGCTAGGATACTTCCCCATCGGCTCAGAGTGTTTGATTCTTGGCCCAAATACTCCTGCCCCAGTTCCATCCTCGGTACGTGACCCATTTGTATACCACTTAATCGTGTGTTCTTTGAGTGAGTAGTTATACTCTACACCCTCCCATTCGTTCTTACTACTAAGTTTTGCAACGAAGTGTTTCTCAAAACTATACTGTTTGTCCATTCTGTCCTGGGGACAGTCCAAGAGATAGTTGTCTTTCGCCGGGTTATCTCGGTCTCCAAGCCCTATAGATCTCCTCGTCAACCTTTTATTTCTTGTTCCTCTTACGATTGCTGCCTTGGAGGCATTTTCTATCACGAGGTGTAATGGAGTGAGCTCCAATAGTACCTCTAGTGCAGCAGTCGGACATGTTCTCATCGCTCCTGTTATGCAGATACATGCCAACCTTTGAACTTTCCCCAATTTAGCTTTTGCTGTTTTTAGTTGAGTAGAATAGACCTCTTACGCCAAATTGACTTCAGAAATTAAAAAAAAAAATGATTTAGAGAACAAAATTTTATTTCTTAACAGCGCAATCTTGAATTCTATGCATAATCTAACATACCATAAAAAAATTTACTTAAAAGTTATTAAAAAATGGTGAATTGGCTAACCTTAATAAACATAAATTTAATTTATATAAAAAGTCACAAATATCGGAGAATTGGTTAGAATATAAGTACGTCAAAAAACAATATAAGAAGTTAGTTAAAATCAAAAAAGTTACTATAAGTATGACAGATGTACAATAGAGCGGGTCGGTCCCTATACAAAAAAAAAAAAAGTTTGAAAAGTCCACCCCCTATTATGTGGCGAGTATCTCGAAACCAAAAAAAAAACATTTTTTTGGGCCACCCTAAAAACAGCCAAAATGATTTTTTTCATCATAACTTTGGTATTTGATGTCTGATTTTAATAAATGGCACCTTATTGTAAATGTCTTGACAAGTATAACATTTCCTTCTTAAATGTTACTCATCTCCGAAGTCATATTTCACTAGTGAAGTCCTTTACTCAAAGTTCTACCCCCTAAAAGCATTTTTATTTTTCATTAAATTAAAGCCCTTAAAAAACTATTAAATTCTAGTCCAAGAAATGTTCAATTAAATCCATAAACAAACCAGTTATAGCTACTTAGATTTTTGATGCAATTCTAATTTACATTATTTCTCATAATATTCAATTGTTCATATATATGTCAGCAATTTTTAGCGTAACTTATTAAAAATAAAAAATATCCTGTTCTTTAAGGTAAAATATGGTAGGTACAACAAACAAACAAACTTTTTTTTTGTTTTTTCATTTGAATTTATAGTTATTTAAGCAGTCGGTCCAAATAGATTCCATACAAATGCTTAACTGAAGAAAATTAACAGATTTTTCATATGAATGTATTTAAAAATTATTTTAATTGCAAATTTTTTTTTTAATTGAAGTATTTAATTTTATTGATTTCAATGTAAATACTAAAATAGGAAATAATTAATTTATTCAGAAAAATTTAATCGATTAGAAAAAAAGTACAATATAGAGCACGCGATCATCTGAATGCAAAATTGAATTTGCAAAGAAGCACGCAATAACCGATTACTAATGAGTAATACGATGCGATGCGATGCGATGATGCAGCGATGCCTACGATGTTGAATTTACAGTTACGTATTCGCATTGTTTCGTATCGTAGTCGGCGATTATTAATTGATTACATTTTACTCGTACCAAGTCTCTAGTAGGTACATGCTTTTCAAACACTTTGGTTTAAAAGTCTATCTTTTGCGAGCAGTACCTATCTGTTAAATAATGACATTAAATAAGTGAAAGTTCTGACTACGTGTTAAAAAAAACACTTGACATTTCACTTATCTATACTATTAATAATTTAGTAAAGTTTGGGGTAATCTCATGAACTACTGACCCGATTTTAAAATTTTTTGCAGTATTGTGATCGTGGGGTTCCCCGTTTGAACATAGGCTATATTTTATTTCAATAAAACAATTGGGTGTGGCACCTCCCATACAAAATAAATGTTTGAAGTGGTATAACTTAGGAAGTAAAAGAGATACATTAAAATGATGTATGAAAGGATTGTAGATCTCATTGTTTGCCACATAAAAGTCAGCGGCGGATTATTTCTAAAATTAATACTTTGTCTGCAAAATGCATTTTTATAGTAAAAATTTCATTTCCCTTGCATTTGTTTTTGCACAAACACAAAAAAGAACAGAATGCGTGAGAGTTTGAGAGCTTTGTGTTTTATTTTTTTTTTTTGATGTGTAAACATTTTAGCTCACGGTATGGGCAAAATTTCAAATGTGTAAAATGTAACAATAACTGTATCGTAAGATGTAAGATAACTGTAACGTCCAGTTCCTCTCTCGCTCACACTACTGCGCGGCATGACTGTGCTACTCTAAACAACAAAGAGAAGAAGAGAGGGAGAAATTAAAATACGAGCGGAGTTTGTTTGTTTATGTTTCGATCAATTTACTCTCACATATATGTGCATACGAAAACAAAATGTGTGTGTACATTTATTCGTGGCAGAATTATTTGTTGGTGTTAAACGTATGGAGATCGACTATACCATACAAACAGAGAAGTCGCCGTAGCAAACACAGGCGTTTGATAGGTTTTGCATTCGGTTAGTTAGATTGCATTAAAATTAAATATTTTTTAAAATACAAAAACAATACAAAATGATAAGTAATAAGGAATCTAGGTTTCAATAAATGTATAAACAAAACGTAGTGATAATGATAGCAAATCACGGCATTATAAAAGACAACACTTTTTTTTATCTATATAAATAGCAAATATGTTAAACAGAAAAAATCAGACTTATTTATTATAAAATCACTTATTTACTTCAATAAAAATACATTCTTTTTTATTTTTATTAAATGCAGTTAAGACAACTCTCTTTGCGGTGCTTTTAAAAAGTAGTGGGGTGACTAGTCATCCTTGTTGCCTTCCTAAAGTTAAATGTGGAAAGCACTTATCGTCGCCTGAGGATTGATTTGACGTATGTGTGTACAAATTCATATACCTATACGCCAAATCAATTATCAGGCGACGTTATGTAAAATTTTCACATCTAATAAAGTTTCAAATCGACAGGAAGAAAAACTTAAAGCGCGAAAAAAAGAATGCGATTGCAGCTGCGTATATGCGAGCATATAGATCCCGATGCATTGAGTAAAAGAAAAATAATGCAACTACAACATATCAGCCCTATTCACGATTTGGTGCAATTGCAAAATATTTATGCTATCACAACAACAAATATATGTGATATGGAATAAAAATTTGCATTTGCAATGATGTAAGACCATTTGCAATTTATGGTGAATTGGGTTATTATATATATAAAAGATAATGATATCTAATAAGTTTTTAAGTTTATAAAATAATTGTTTTAATTTGAATTACCTAAGCATATAAATTATACATTAAATCCCTATATATGGCTATACATATGTGAGCTTATGTATATGACATTCAGTTAGCTTAACTGTTTACACATCAAATATCTTGCGTGCCTTGCACACATCCATTGTTTTTTTCATTTGCATGAATGTAACTACATATTAATATAATTTGATCACTTTATTTCATGTTCATGTGTGGATCAGTTGGTAAGAGGGGTAGTTAAAGATATGAGTGTAGGAAGGGGCTTTGTGAGGCATGGGTTCGAATCCCACCAAATAAATTTTTTTTTTTATACAAATTATTTTTTTTTATCGACAAAAAGTAAATACAAAACTAAATATACAACATGCAAATACACAAAGGGTATAAATAACATAAAAACATTTCATGTTCAAACGATTTTTAAACAAAATAAAAATTATTCGAATTTGAATATGCATTCAACAATATTTACACAAAAATTTTCATTATTTTTGCTGTGGAGATGTCATATCCCATCGAATTTTTACAAGAGCACGAGGAACTGGTAACACTCCGGTTGCATATGTATAGCTAAATTTTCTTGAGAGGATTGTTATGCAAAGGTTGTACAAACGAAAATTATAAGAGTTTGACCGATACAGAAATTATTTCAGTAAATATAGGCTCTGGGGATTGTCATACCCTATCGCACTGATGTCGGTTTAACGTTAATAAATGCAATGCTAAAAACCAAAACAAAAAATGAATGTGTCGGCCATAAACTGTTGTTAAAATGGAAATCAGGCATAAAATGCAATATTATATTTTCATGATTCAGACGCATTACCTGAATATAAAAATATACTGTTTATTAATTTTTTCATTGTAAATTCGTTTATATTAATATTTATGAATTATGTATAGCCATATAAATTAAGAAAAAAAAAATAAATTCTTGGAGTTCATGCGTGTGTGATAACGTCCACTATAAATTTTTATATCTTCTTAAGATTTCAAGAAAGAGATTGGGCAAAACAGGTTCTTAAAAAGAAAAACATTTAGCATGACTACAGTAAATGTATTCAAAATTTTCATTCTTTTTTTTATTAACTACAATTTAAGTCCATATGAAATGCAAAGTTGTAAATGCGTATAGTTTAGTTAAAATACAATTTGTGTTTACATTGATTGTGTAACTATGAAAAAAGGTTGCCTTATTATGTGGGTGTTTTAATTTTAAAAAAAAAATGTGTGTTAAAAAATTGTAAAAAAAAGTTTTCCCTTGGCTAACATTTAATAAAAACATCAAACTTGCACATTAGCCATCTCGGACATTGCGCTGTTTAAAAATCTGACGTCAAATGAATGTTATATACATATCCAAGCATAAAATGAAATTCCAGTGACAATAAAACTTCATTTTAATGTGAAAATCTTACGAACTCCATTCTATTTGTAAATGCTAACGAGATGAATATCAAATAAACAATCAGTAGAATAGTTTGAATGACATTTGTATATTTGTCAATCAAACCGGTTTCGTTTTTTCTTCATGTGTATATATGCATATATGAATTTTCGTATATAAATGTTTGCAGTTTTTCAATGTTTATTTACATCTGGCAATGACGTTTGGCTGCTGGGAAATGAAAACAGCTGATTACCTTATTTTATTTCGTGAATAATTAATGTGTTGCAGAACTTAATTGAAAAAATTTATAAATAATATTCCGATTAATAAGTAACATTGCGATTTTATTGGATCATAAAAGAAACCTTAAATAGGAAGGTATTTGCGTTGTAAGTAGGCTCATACCAAAACATAGTTTTTTTGTAAACAAATGTTGAAATAATTTATTTGTTTATTTCGTTGTTGTAGTTGAGATTATACTCTCAAGTATATGTATACATATTTGTCAATCGTACACCCAACGAATTAATTTCTTATAACGAAAAATTTCAAAAAGAAAACCAGAACTTTCTAGAAATACATCGACGTCAAGAGTATATAGAGTACGTTGTATCCGAGAGTCTAGCCCAGAGCATTCACAGCGTTTTGAAAATTTTAGACAATATTCATCTCGAATTCGCGCGAAGAATCTGGCCCTTAAAAATAATAGACTTAAAAATAATCGAATTCGTAAATTGCAAATTCACACTAAGGAATCCAGTTTTGAACGTGAGCAGAGGCTTGCTACGCAGAGACAAATAACATCTATATCTAGAGCGCAAAGTCGAAATTCTGTCATGGGTAATAGGTCGGCTTTTAGATATAACCCAAATTTTGAATATTCTCAGCAAAAAAATGTACAAATTGGGGGCATGAATAAGACGTGCTCTAGATGCTTAGCAAAAAAATGGTTTGATGAATCTAATGGTATGTGCTGTGCTGCTGGCAAAGTAATTCTCCCTCAAATTCAAGAGCCACCAGAAACAATAAAAAACCTATTGACAGGGGCACATCTGTTATCTTCACACTTTTTAAAAAATATTAGAAAGTATAACACCTTATTTCAAATGACGTCATTCGGCGCCAAAGGAATACGCCAGGGTACTTTCATGTCTACTTATCATAAAAAATATAAAAACATTATTTATCATTTATATAGTGTTAAAACTGTAACCAATGAATTATTTAATTATTTTTTATCTATTTAGTTTTATTTCTTTATTTGCTAACATATATTTTTTTTATTAGACAAAAACTATCAAAAGAGCAATATAAAAAAAATTTATTTTTGTCAAATGTTAATCCTACCGAACAAATTTAAACTAAAAAAAATTTATAATAAAATATACCTATTAAAAATATAATTTCGGTGTCTAAAAAAAATCTCTAATCAAAGCAAAAGATATTCAAAAAGTTAAATAATTAGATTAGGTTGGGGCTGCCACGCACCCTATTTTTCCAGACCCGGACAGCGTAGCTGGGCAGAGCCCAGCTAGTTACTTATAATTTTCACAGAATTGAAATGTCATTCGCAAAACACCGAGCGTTTTGTTCGTGTTGTGAGCGAATCTGCACTTGCAGTCACAGATGAGAAGCGCATGGGTTATATATTTGCCAAATTGGGAAGCCGTGAGCATTACGACCATCTCGAATCACTCCAAGATTTATTATATTTCGCTTTATCTTGTTTAATATGTCCTTGAAAATAATTTCGTAATGATATATCGACACCTTTAATTTGTGGACGATATCTGTTATTTCCTGCTCATCCTCAATTGGGCCAGGAATATAACCTTTGGAAAGAACATTATATTTAGGCTTAGTTTCATATTCAGTTATTATATTATTAATTTTTTGCATAAAATTATCTAACGACACAATCTGAGTATGTATTGTCTGCAAAAAAAAATTTATGGCATTGATGGGTTTGAAAGCCGCAAATTAGAAATAGCTTTTTCCAGTTGGATTCGTCGTATTTAGAACGATTTAATATAATATAGCATAACATATTTACATATCTTCGAAGTGTAGTTGTTACAACTGTTGGAATGCTTGTTAGTTGTTCCAACTTTCAAACATTTTTTATAACTATCGATGTATAATCACTAAGTTTACGATTTTTTGGAACACTTATGAATTTCGTTGATCATCTGGCGCTTTTAATTCTAAATATTTGTCTTTTGTTTTGAGCTACAACAAAAAAATCGAATTTATTTAAAATTAGAATTGCATCAAAATTTAAGTAGCTATAACTTTTTTGTTTGTGGATTTAATTGATTAATTCATCGGCCCGTCCTAATGTACAACCTACATTAGATAAAATTTTAATTAATGGACAACTACATGATACAAATGAACTTGACATAGCTAATAGGTAAAATAAATTTTTTGTGGACAACATATTAGATATTAGTAGTAAGATTAAACTAGTAGATAGAGTAATTAACACAACTGAGCAATCAATGGTAAAATTTACATTTAACCAAGTTACGATAAAGGATATCGAAGAAATTGTGCACAAGTTTAAAGATAAAAAGGGAGAGAAAAAACTTTTTTCGGATGGGGTACTTAAAGACTCAATGCCATATTTAGGTTTTTTCTATACTCTAATTATAAATGAAAGTCTAACTAAAGGAATTGTACCAAGTATATGGAAAACTTCATTGATTGCTCCAGTAGAAAAAGTTAAAAATACTCTAAAGGCAGAGGAATTAAGACCAATAAATACGTTGCCTTGTGACGAAAATATTCTTGAGACGGTGGTAAAAAACCAACTTGTAAAATATTTAGAAAGTAATAAGATAATAATAACGCAACAATCAGGGTTTAGACAGAACCATTCATGTGAAACGTCATTAAATTATGTCATAGCAAGTTGGAAGGAAGATTTAAATGACAAAAAGTCGATTTTAGCTGTGTTTGTTGATTTGAAGAGAGCTTTTGAAACTGTAGACCAGGATATATTACTGCAAAAGCTAGCTATTATTGGCATTGAAAATCTTGAATTAAAATGGTTTAATAGTTTTTTAAAAAATTATAAGCAATGCACAATTATTGATTCCTCAATCTGCCGAAGTAGATGTTAAAATTGGACTACATTAAATGATATTGTATCTGTACTAAAATTTAGCTCAATTAAACTGTTTGTAGACGATGCTTTGATAAGTGGGAAAAACATGGATGAAATTAGTAACAACGATTTAGATGCTCTTTATAAATGGTTGTGTGTAAACAGATTAAAATTAAATATAGATAAAACTAAATTTATGGTTATTTCAAGAAGTAATGTAGTTATTACAGAAAGATTAAAAATAAACAATGTAGAAATTGAGAAGGTGGAAAACATAAAGTATCTGGGCTTTCAAATAGATAATCAACTGAAATTTAATGATCACATTGACTATATCATTGGTAAAATTGGGGAAAAATAGGGTTCTTAAAAAGAACAGAAAACTTCTCAGTAAATATTATAAGAAATTGTCCAACAATCTTTTTTATCATGAAAGACGCACAAATTGATAAATTACAAAAAATGCAAAATAAGGCTATGAGGTTTATTTTAAATAAACGATATGATTGTTAATTACCCTCAATTGTCTCAGTGTTAAGCAAGATAATGAATTTTGTTATAGGTATATTTTGTAACTTATTTAAGTACACATCTGCATTTGAATTAGGCTAAAAAAAGCTGTAATAAATAAATAAGTGAACCCAGCCAAATATCACATAGAATTGTTCCAAATTCCTTCAGAATTATAAATTTTCAAGCCCTGAAATCGTAACAATTTAGATTTTTTGTTTTTCTTAAATATAAAAATTAAAACTTGAAAGGACAAGATCGACGGGAAATTAACTGTAGATTTTGGTGTCATAATTGCGTGTTGATGCTTTCAAACTACATAAAAAATAAAAAAGGTAATTTTTGGAAAATCGGGTTTTTTGCGTTTTTTTCAACTTTCTGGTCGTTTGTTATCATAAAATCGTTATTAAAAGATTCAAAAAACCGAAAACTTAATCCACGTTAAATTTCCAATCTGTTATATGATTTCAAATCTTGTTTTTTATTGATTTTTAATTTAATAAAAATCTCGTCTTAGAGGGTAAGTTTTTTGTAGAATTTCTCACATTCCTATATGTATACATACATATATAAATATTTCGTAAAAAGGATCAGGTACGATTTCATGGTATGAAAATTTATAATTCTAAAGGAATTTGGAACAATTCTACGTAATATTTGGCTGGGTTCATTTTGATCATACTTGCCGGTGCTTCAAGACCGCTGTGAGTCATTGAATAACATATTTGACTCCAGAATAAAAATGCAGTTAGAAGTTTTTGTTGGAGTCGCCGATTGGTTATTCATTTAGAAAAGTCTTTTTTGGAGTCAAGGGAATGCAATTTTTTTTCGAAGTCATGCGAATGCAAATCTTATCACTTCAAAATCATGACTACTTTGAAGTCACTTGAATACACTTGGAATCACTTCAAGTCACATGCAGTCACTTGCAGCCAATTTGATATCAATTGGAGCTTTGAAGTCATTTGGAATTAATTGGGTTTTTGCAGTAAATTAGAGTAACTTGGAGTCAATTGCAATTTGATGTTAATTGGAGTTTTGAAATCATTTGGAATTAATTGGGGTTTTGCAGTAAATTGGAGTCACTTGGAGTCGATTGGAGAAAGGAATATGTACAATTTTTCTTTGGTCATAATAATTGAAAAAACGTCTGAACTAAGATTAATTGATAAAAAAAACAGGCAGTAAAAGGTTAATTCGCAGTTATTTAAGTCTAAGAAGAAAATTGTGTTCAGAGACCTATAATAAAATTTTATGGAAATTATTTTTTTAGAATTACTAACCCTCTGCAACCTTTATGTATGGGTCTTTTTGACCCATGTAGCATGTAACAAAGTTTATGTGTATTTTACAGATAGAGGGTTAATATGTTCTAAAAAAATATTTCCCATAAAATTTAACAAAAGTAATTTTATGATAGTTTTTTAGGAGACTATGAAAATTAAATCTAGAGGTTAATTTTCAAAGTCATGACTTAAGTTCATGTTAATTTCGTTATTTGAAGTTATATATAAACAGGTTAATGAACAAATGTAGTCATCACAACAACAATGTATATAGAGACGGGCAAATCAGACGGCCGTTTCGGAATCCGCCACAATTCCTCATCAGTGATCTTAGTGGTAGTTCTTAATCTTTCAATATCCCATATAAGCTACTAATATTTGAAATCATAACCCAGAATTATGGATTTGATTCCAAATATCTTCACTGAATAGTGATATTGAAAGAAACTACCACTACCGTTCTATACACTTATGTTGTTGTTTTTTTCCCATCGTAGCTAGTCTGCATAACAGTTCGTTATTTGAAAGTCTAGTACATGGGAGAGTGTGTGTGTGTGAGAAAATGATTCTAGGTGTCATTTTTTCTGAACGGTCCCCATTCGATCAGTTCATGATAGTTTTTTAGGAGACTATGAAAATTAAATCTAGAGGTTAATTTTCAAAGTCATGACTTAAGTTCATGTTAATTTCGTTATTTGAAGTTATATATAAACAGGTTAATGAACAAATGTAGTCATCACAACAACAATGTATATAGAGACGGGCAAATCAGACGGCCGTTTCGGAATCCGCCACAATTCCTCATCAGTGATCTTAGTGGTAGTTCTTAATCTTTCAATATCCCATATAAGCTACTAATATTTGAAATCATAACCCAGAATTATGGATTTGATTCCAAATATCTTCACTGAATAGTGATATTGAAAGAAACTACCACTACCGTTCTATACACTTATGTTGTTGTTTTTTTCCCATCGTAGCTAGTCTGCATAACAGTTCGTTATTTGAAAGTCTAGTACATGGGAGAGTGTGTGTGTGTGAGAAAATGATTCTAGGTGTCATTTTTTCTGAACGGTCCCCATTCGATCAGTTCATGATAGTTTTTTAGGAGACTATGAAAATTAAATCTAGAGGTTAATTTTCAAAGTCATGACTTAAGTTCATGTTAATTTCGTTATTTGAAGTTATATATAAACAGGTTAATGAACAAATGTAGTCATCACAACAACAATGTATATAGAGACGGGCAAATCAGACGGCCGTTTCGGAATCCGCCACAATTCCTCATCAGTGATCTTAGTGGTAGTTCTTAATCTTTCAATATCCCATATAAGCTACTAATATTTGAAATCATAACCCAGAATTATGGATTTGATTCCAAATATCTTCACTGAATAGTGATATTGAAAGAAACTACCACTACCGTTCTATACACTTATGTTGTTGTTTTTTTCCCCATCGTAGCTAGTCTGCATAACAGTTCGTTATTTGAAAGTCTAGTACATGGGAGAGTGTGTGTGTGTGAGAAAATGATTCTAGGTGTCATTTTTTCTGAACGGTCCCCATTCGATCAGTTCATGATAGTTTTTTAGGAGACTATGAAAATTAAATCTAGAGGTTAATTTTCAAAGTCATGACTTAAGTTCATGTTAATTTCGTTATTTGAAGTTATATATAAACAGGTTAATGAACAAATGTAGTCATCACAACAACAATGTATATAGAGACGGGCAAATCAGACGGCCGTTTCGGAATCCGCCACAATTCCTCATCAGTGATCTTAGTGGTAGTTCTTAATCTTTCAATATCCCATATAAGCTACTAATATTTGAAATCATAACCCAGAATTATGGATTTGATTCCAAATATCTTCACTGAATAGTGATATTGAAAGAAACTACCACTACCGTTCTATACACTTATGTTGTTGTTTTTTTCCCATCGTAGCTAGTCTGCATAACAGTTCGTTATTTGAAAGTCTAGTACATGGGAGAGTGTGTGTGTGTGAGAAAATGATTCTAGGTGTCATTTTTTCTGAACGGTCCCCATTCGATCAGTTCATGATAGTTTTTTAGGAGACTATGAAAATTAAATCTAGAGGTTAATTTTCAAAGTCATGACTTAAGTTCATGTTAATTTCGTTATTTGAAGTTATATATAAACAGGTTAATGAACAAATGTAGTCATCACAACAACAATGTATATAGAGACGGGCAAATCAGACGGCCGTTTCGGAATCCGCCACAATTCCTCATCAGTGATCTTAGTGGTAGTTCTTAATCTTTCAATATCCCATATAAGCTACTAATATTTGAAATCATAACCCAGAATTATGGATTTGATTCCAAATATCTTCACTGAATAGTGATATTGAAAGAAACTACCACTACCGTTCTATACACTTATGTTGTTGTTTTTTTCCCATCGTAGCTAGTCTGCATAACAGTTCGTTATTTGAAAGTCTAGTACATGGGAGAGTGTGTGTGTGCTTAATTTGCAATCATATTTAAAATTTAAATTTGATTTAGCTGTATTGAATTATATAAATTCGTACTGTACACTTTGTACTGTACGAAAAGTTGGATTACTAGTTGATACCCAAAATATGCATCTCTGCATAAGTTAACGAATAATTGAACGAATGTACAAATGAATTATAAAATAAAAGATCGCTCTCGCAAAAACCACCACCAGCTTCAGACAATTATATTTGCACTCAATACAAATTTAATATAAGGTGTAAAAATTCTTGCACCCCAACATTTTGGCGCCCGAGCAGGGACTTAAAGTCTCTTTTTCTTAGCAAAAAATTAAAAATATTTAAATTTAATAAAAAAGTTGTTGTCTTCGTGCAATTGGCTGGTGGTGTAATTGGAAAAAATTGGCATTCTACGCATAACAAATTGCGTCATTTAGAGAGAGCGAATTGGTGGCAGCAGACATCGTAGTGAGCAGATTGGTGGGAGCGGACATTACAAACAAAGGAAAATTCTGAAACGCAGGAGCTGCGGCACTAGCGAACGGACTAGGCAACAGCTGAAGGACCATAAGGATGAGTACAGTAAATCGAAGTTTATCGGTAACTAGGAATATTAAGCCGCTATAAAAGACCGTTAATTGTGAAAAGTCATATACATAAAAATATTCCGCTAAAAAATTTATAGTCCGCCATTTTTATAAAACAGGTTAAGAAGAACTGGATTGCTATAACTATTATAAACATTTGCTTTGATATCCATTTCAACTGTTGCTTGAAGTTTGACTTTGTCAATTGATTTTTGGTTTTGTCGTCGTACTTGGTTATTGAGCAAAAAATTGCTTATGAAATTAATTTTGTTAGCATTTCATTTGGTTTGGTATTTTATTAGAACGAATCAATTCTTTGTGGTCTATATAGTTTGTATTAAAATTTTACATTGGAATTTTCGAATTGTCGCAATCGTTGTTACTGCTGTTTAAAATTTGAACTAGTAAATTTAAATACAATTCAATTTTTGGAATTCTCTGATACAAATTGAAGTTCTTGCAGTCGCCCTTATTGAAGTGCATTTAATTTTTCTATTCGAAGTTTGCATTTTCTCTTGTATTTCGATAAAAATTAAACATGGCAACAGAACCAGTGCATATGTCAAAATTGATTATTTTAAAGCAGCAGAGATCAACGGCTCGTGGAAATATTACTCGAATCAAGAAAATGCTTGAAAATACTGCTACAACATGGAATGTCATTGATTTGGAATGCAGATTGGAAATTTTAAGCTCATACATAAAACAGCTAATGGCATATCAAACGAAAATCGTGAAGGAGGATCCTATGGATGATCGAAGAGGTGACATCGAGGAGCTGTGCATTAGTTCCAAATCCAAACTTATGCAGCTTTTGGGGCAGCATAAGCGTAGGGAAAGTTCAGCATTGGAAAATACTTTAGGTCTTACCATACCTACATTTTCTCGTTTGCCTAATTTAAAATTACCGACATTCGATGGAAAATATTCTTAGTATAAAAATTTTATTAAAAAATTTAATCATTTATTGAGCTGTTTATCTGGCGACGCGCTTTGAACCGTGAAAGCGTTCCAAGTGACTGAAGATAATTATATGAAAGCCTTAGAACGCTTAGCGGAGCGTTATGATAAAAAGTGTTTGATCTTTTTTAATAATATTGAAAATATATTTGAAATTCCTAATATACAAAAACCAAATGCTTCTTCTTTAAGAAGTACTGGAGACACAGTGTCCGCCATTTATGGTTCCTTGCAGTCATTGGATAGTGAAAATGAAATAGCTAATGCGTTGATTATTTACTTGGTTCTTTCAAAAGTTGATTCGGCCACAAAATCGAAATGGAATGACCATTTAGAATATTCTACGCTTCCTACTTGAAACGAATGTGCAAAATTCTTAATTCGTCGTTGTCAATCGCTTGAGGTTAATGAAGATCGGTCTCCAAAATCCGATACTACTTTTAAACAAAATTATCAACCAAATAGAAACAAAAAAAATGAGTGTAAGGCTTCCTTTACATGCGCGCAAACAAATAATGACAATAAATGCTCATATTGCAAATCTAGTGGACATCTCATATATAATTGTAATTCTTTTGAAGCCCTACCAGTTGCTCAAAGGTTCGATTTTATAAAGAAGGATGGAAATTGTATAAATTGTTTAAAAAAGGGTCATTCGGTTCGTAATTGTTCTCGTCCTCATTGTAGGGCAGTGATGCCAAGTGTAGGGATTTTTCCTTTTTTGTAGGGATTTTTTTCAAAAATCTGTCATGTAGGAAAAAAGGGAAAGATTTGTTACTTTTGTGGAGTTGTAGGGATTTTTTCAATTACCGTTTTTTTTTTAATTCTGAACTTTAAACTTTTTTTTAGTGTATCATTATAAATTCGTAAATCTGGCAATACCTCTATAATACGAAGTAAGTAAATATGTGGCATCTTTAATAACAATGACAAATGAACACTTCTTTTGTGAAATTTATTTGCGCGCTTTACTTGTTTTGTGCAAATTTTTTTATGCATACGTACGTCATCTTTGCAGGTCTCTTCATTTTTAATAAGTAACTAATTTTGTGAACAATAAATAACCTCAAAACATAATAAATTAAAACATAATTGATTTTAGAAAAATGTCTGATTCGTCTTCCGATGATGCTGAAAACACATCAAAGAAATACAGAAAACAACGATTTTGTTCAAGTTGGTTGAGAGACGAAACAAAACAATGGAGTCATTTTTTGAGAAACAAGTCCCAGAGAAAAACAACGATGTGGCCAATTTCGAAATCCGTTTAAGCCTCTTTTTTGCTGAACACAATTTAGCTATTCAAGTTATTGATCATTTGATACCCCTATTGAAAGATATTGTGCCAGATTCATTAATAATAAAAAATTGCCAATTAGGACAAACCAAATGTTCAAAAATTATTGTTAACGTGTTAGCCAGAGAAGAAAAGGAAAATCTTATCAGAAAGCTTCAAATATATAAATTTTCTGTGCTACTTGATGAAAGCACTGATGTTTCTTGTAAGATATTACGACGAGGAGCTGGAGAAGACTTTTGTACAGTTGTTAGAATTAATTCACGTGGGAGCTGATTGTACAGCTGAAGCACTTTATGATCATTTTAAAAAATGCATTTTGTCATACAGTATTCCCTTCGATAATATCATTGGACTTTGTTGCGATGGCGCTAACTTTATGGTCGGATCAAACAATTCGTTCGTGTCTAGACTTTTAGCTGATAATCCCGACGTAATAACAATAAAATGTATATGTCACTCTGCTGCCATCATAACAAACAAAGTCTTCCAATTTGATATATCAGGAAGTTCGAAAAGATGTTCTCAGTTGGAGGGGTTCCAAGAGATGATGAACGAAGAGAAAAGAAAAATATTAAGAACATCAACGACCAGGTGGCTATCCCATCAAAAATGTATTGAAAGGATCTTGGAGAATTGGCAAGTTCTTATAGAATATTTTAAATTTGCAACTAAGCAGGATAAATTGAAATCCGCAGATGTAATACTGGCTGAACTTACAAATGAGTGCAATAAGGCTTACTTACTTTTTTTGAAATATGTGTTAAATTATTTTAACTCGCTGAATGCACTTTTTCAATCAAGAAAAATATTGGTCCATGCTTTACACTCGGAATCAACAAAAATTTTTTTTAAGCTTGGCCAAAATTTTGTAAAAAAAAGAATGCCTAACGACTGATTGTGCCATAAGGTCACCCCATGTTTCATTGACAATAGATGACGTTTATGTCGGCAGTGAATGTGAAGAATTGTTGAAAACGTTTCCAAAAACTAGTGCCCATCAGATAAAATCTGATTGTCTACAATTCTACATAACTGTACTTGAAGAAACGCAAAGAAGACTTCCACTAAATGATAAGTCAATTTTCAAAGAAATGGAATTTTTAAATCCTGAAGTGGCCATTGGAAATAATAACAAAAGTGTTTATCAATTTAAATTGTTATGCAATAAGTATAAAGTTGATCTTAATTTACTAACACAGGAATGGTTATCATTAGAATATAATTTTTCTGAATATGAAAAGCAAATATTGTCTAAATTAAATGTTGAAGTATTTTGGTCCAAAATCTGTAAATTAAAAAATTTTAATGACAATTTAATTTTTCCAAATTTTGCAAAACTAATAAAAATTGTACTTAGTTTGCCACATGCCAATGCTGACGCCGAAAGAATTTTTTCTGTTGTTACTGACGTACGTACGAAAAAAAGAAATAAATTAAGCCATGAAATATTAAATTCTATTTGCATTATTAGATCTCATTTACAAGCTAATGCAATTAACTGTGTAAATTTTAAATGCACATCTACTCATTTAAAAAAAATGAATTATACAGCATTGTATAAATAATTTTTTCATTTATTTTTTACTATATTTGTTATTTGTATGTTGTTTTTATATTATTTTCAGGCTATTCTTATGTTATTTTATGTAATTCTTATATTATTTTTATTCGTTTTTATTTTATTTTTGTGATATTTTTAAATAAACCTGAGTTGAAAGTGTACAAATTAAAAATAATTTTTTTTTTTTTTGAAAAATTAAAGAAAAAGTAGTGTAGGGAAAAATGTAGGGAGGAAAAAAGTGGGTGTAGGGAAAAAAAGGATTTTTTTTTCATAAGGGTAGGGATTTCCGAAAAAATTTCCTGGCATCACTGTTGTAGGGTTTGCCAACGCCATCACCACACACTTTTGCATAAGTATGAATCACAATCTCAACCATGTGGTTCGTTAAAGCCTTCAACTTCTGCTACAGCTTCTACATTATCACAACCAAATCAACATACTTCAATGCACGTATCGAATACTTGTGACGTAGTAGTTTTAGCTACTGCCATTGTAAAAATCAATGATCGGTATGGAAATAGACATTTCGTAAGAGCACTTTGAGATTCCGGCTCACAAATAAACTTTATAAGCGATGAGTGTGCACGTAAATTACATTTGAAGCGTGATTTTAAAGATTTGAATTTGCATGGTATTGGTGAAGTTAATACCAACATAAGGCATAAAGTTAATGCTACCATAAAGTCGAGAATAAACGAATATGAGTTTCAAGCTGATTTCTGGGCAATAAAGTCTATTTCGAGCTATCAGCCAGAAATCAACTTACCTGTTGAATCATGAGAAGTTCCAACCAATAGTAGGTCCTTACTTTAATAAGAGGCAAAAAATCGATTTATTAATTGGTGCCGATATCTTCTTCGAACTTTTATCTGTTGGTCAGATAAAACTGAATAAGTCATTACCAACTTTACAAAAGACTTTGCTTGGTTAGATAGTTTCGGGCAGATTCAAACCGGTCGAAAATTCTCAATCAGGAGTTTGTAAATTGGTGAGTCAATGTAGCGAAATGCAAATGACCGCTCTTGATTCCATTGTGCGCAAATTTTGGGAAATTGAGGAAAGCCCAAGGCAATCACTCAAATTGTCAGAAGAGCATATCAACTGCGAAAATCATTTTATAGCCAATACGAAGTTGCTAAAATCTGGTCGCTTTGAAGTTCGTCTTCCATTTAAATTGAAGCCGTCGGCACTCGGCTCATCATATGAAACCGCGAAAAGAAGATTTTTGGCACTTGAACGCAGGCTTTTGAAAACTCCTGACGTTCAGGAAATGTATATGCAATTTATGAAAGAATATTTGTTTCTAGGCCATATGTCGCTAACAAATAATTCAATTCCTACTGGTCCTCATTATTTCATACCCCATCAAGTTGTTATTAGGCTTCAAAGTTTAACTACAAAACTTAGAGTTGTTTTTGATGCGTCAAGCAAAACATCAACACACATTTCTTTGAATGAAACGTTAATGGTTGGTCCAACTATTCAGCCTGATCTATACATCACTTTGCTTCGTTTTCGGTGTCGTAAATTTGCTATAACAGCTGATATCACTAAAATGTATAGACAGATACAAGTTCATGGGGAAGACCGAATATTTCAGATGATTTTGTGGCGCGAAACTCCAGACATGCCAATTCAAATGTACCAACTCAACACGGTTACGTACGGTACGTCACCAGCACCATTTTTTGCTATCCGATGTTTAAAAGAACTTGGCAATCTTAATCACGAAATCTTTCCAGTTGGTTCGAGGGTGATCCAAGAAGACTTTTATGTTGATGATTTGCTATCTGGTGCTGAAACTCTTCAAGAATTAGAAGTGATACGTAAAGAAGTAGTTGAAATTCTTGATTCCGCTGGATGTCAATTGGCAAAATGGTATTCAAACCACGAATTTTTGAAAAATAACGAAAATGTAGAAAAATGTATTAAGTTTAATGACACAGAGTCCACAAAGGCATTGGGAATAGTTTGGCATCCAAAAAGTGATCAACTCAAATTTAATCTTATTGACAATTTTGATAACTTAAAAGCAACAAAGCGAAATATACTATCAGTTTCATCCCGTTTGTTTGATCCGTTGTGTCTTTTATGTCCAGTGATTACAAAAGCAAAAATGCTTTTGCAAGAATTATGGTTGCAAAAATTAGATTGGGATGAATCAATACCAATGTCATTAGAGACAATTTGGCAAGGTTTCAAAGAAAACTTTAAAAAAATCCCAGAAATAAATGTGCCTCGCTTTGTAAATATAACTTCGACATCAAAAATCCAAGTCCACGGATTTGCAGATGCGTCTATGCGCGCGTACGGTTGTTGTATATACATTCGGAGTAAAAATAATAATAAGTTCGAATCAAAACTGTTGACAGCGAAATCTAAAGTTGCGCCATTGAAAACTAAAACCCTTCCAAGGCTTGAATTATGTGCCGCTCATCTGTTATCGAAGTTATGGAAAGCAATATCACCAATTTTATTACCCTATTCTGAAGATGTAGTGTTTTGGAGCGATTCAGAAGTAGTATTGCACTGGATTAAAAAACATCCATCTACGTTAACCACTTTTGTTGGAAATAGGGTTGCTAATAACCAAGATTGGGCTGATAATGCTACGTGGCGTCATGTACCAACAGCTCATAATCCCGCAGACATTGTTTCGCGAAGTTGTAATGTTGATGAGCTGCGTCAGTCAATATGGTTCAACGGACCAGAGTTTCTAACCAGAAATCAAAATGAATGGCCAGTTAATATTCATTTTGAGCTTTCAGACAATTTGAAGTCAATGGATTGTAAGAATTCCAATTCTTTTGTTTACTTGTTCGGATTACTTTTCCTTCAAGGAAGCAAGCCAAAAGAAGATTCTGGATTTCGTCGCGCAACAAGGAGTTTCATTTCATCACGCCTCGCGCTCCGCATTTCGGAGGGCTTTGGGAAGCAGCCGTCAAGTCAACAAAAAATCTGCTGCGCCGCACCGTCGCCAACGCCAATCTAACTTTCGAAGAACTGTCAACTGTGCTGGGCGAAGTCGAAGCCTTATTAAATTCTCGACCTATCGCCGCGATGTCCGAAGATCCCAGCGATGGAGAAGCACTAACACCAGCGCATCTATTAATCGGGTCATCTTTAAAGGCGCTGCCCGAACCCACTTCAAGCGACGCAATGCTGCCGTATTCGAAACGATGGCAGCACATCTCGTCCCTGAAAGCACATTTTTGGTGTGTGTTCCGAAGAGACTACATGCTAGAACTACAATGCAAAGCCAAATGGGTCAAGCCCGAGCGCAATGTCGAGATTGGTGCAGATATAAAAACCGTTAATGGAATTATCCGTCGTGCTATACACAAAATTGCTCTTTTACCAGTTGAAACTTGATATCTGAGCATATCAACGCGGCCGGTATGTTGGGGCAATGCCCAAAAAATGTATTTTATAATGTTGCTTAATTTGCAATCATATTTAATGTTGCTTAATTTGCAATCATATTTAAAATTTAAATTTGATTTAGCTGTATTGAATTATATAAATTCGTACGGTACACTTTGTACTGTATGAAAAGTTGGATTACTAGTTGATACCCAAAATATGCATCTCTGCATAAGTTAACGAATAAATGAACTAATGTACAAATGAATTATAAAATAAAAGATCACTCTCGCAAAAACCACCACCAGCTTCAGACAATTATATTTGCACTCAATACAAATTTAATATAAGGTGTAAAAATTCTTGCACCCCAACAAGGGTTTTGGTCAGAAATCAATGAAATTTGGTTTCTCGATGAATAATGGCACGCAAATTCCAAAAATTTAATCGGCATTTTCGTAAACCCTAAAATTTTTTATAAAATGGAGATTTTTTGATGAATTTATATAGTTTTAAAGGGCATTTGATTTGTTTGTTGAAATTAAAAAATAAATGTACAGAATTTGATTTTTTAGTAAATTTCTTTGCTAAAAATAAAAACAAAAAATTAGAATTTTTTTAAAAGAACACCGAGTTATAGTAATCAAATTATTAGTCAACCTTGGTGTCCAACCTTTTTAAATGCTACATATTCCAAAAAGGTAAAGTACCTATTTAAATTTTTTAGGAAACCTTACAATACTTTAACATTTAATATAATAACAAAATATTACGATTATTTTATTTAAAAATTAATTATTTATTCATCACTGCTTTCGGAATTCTCTTCAGAAGAACTTAAACATATGCTTAGCGATTCATTAAGGGAACATTCCAGTTTAAAATTTTAAAAATATTGATTTATATTGATTTTGATATCTTGGTTCTTTAGTTTCAAGAATACTTTTCTAAAATATTAGTGAAAAATTCCAAGTAAAACGAATGCTATACATATAATTGTGCCTTGGTGTACTAAAAATGAGACCTAATGTTCAACAACAAGTTTTCGATAAAGAGAACAATTATTTGGCTTCAAAATCGTTGCTCAGGGGTTTTCAGGGTCGCTGATTACGAATCTGATATACGATTTTTAAAATTCAAAAAAAAAGGGGGCGGCAAAGTTTCACTTTTTTGTGGTTCCACTTATAGAGAAATATCTAGCTAACAAAATCTTATTTACTTTATGCTTTTGTCTGTATTAAGAAGAACAAAATCCATCCTACCAAAAATTAACTTTTTGGATATGCCCTCTACCGCCACCATCATTCTCCATTAACATATTAACATATTTATAACACCTCCAAGCAATTTTGTAATTATATTGCATAGTTTCTTAAAAAAAAATCTCAAAAAGTAAATATTTTCCAATTTTAAACTGGAATGTCCCCTTAACTTCTACACCTGCATTATCTAACATGTTGGTCAATCAAATCGTTTTTCTTATTCGTGTATTGTTTTTTAGACAAAAGCATAGGATCCGACGACAGAGGTAGATGCCGCATAAGATCTATAATAGTATCTTCTCGTTCAGTTTTTTTAGTATGTGCCGATCGATTTCAATCGAACAAAATAGCAATAATAACATACTTAGTACCACTTAACCGTTCTCTGGGTGACGAGGTACCCGGGTACCTTTTTCGTTTTTAAACTAAGAAAGCTGAAACTTTATGGGAACTCATAACTTCTTATTAACTTCATATTGTTAAGATTTGTATCCATTTGATTTCTACCAGTGGGTGTGGGACAGAACAGAGAATGATTAAATAAATAAGATAATTACAAATTTTGCAAAATAAAGAAACGAAATGCCAACCGATGTGTGTTAGTACTAAAACATGAACAATTTCGTTTAAGACGATTTTTTAAAATGCATTTTTTCCAAGAATCGGTAGAGTTATTATTATTTCCAAATAATATAAGGTTCATTCTAACAAATTCTGAAAAAATTTTTAGGAACTTTCAGGAAGCAATTTTTCCGGGTCCACAGAAAATGGCGAATTTAAGAATTTGTTCATATAAAAATAATTTAACTTTGTCTATCAGAGAATATACAGAGAATAAACTCTTATTTTAAAACGTAAAAACTGTCAACAAATTTTCATTTTTTATGTTCACACATACTGTGCGTGTGAATTCACCTAACGTTGTAGTTGGTTGCCTTATAAAATTACGAAGGGTGGTGAAATATTAAACAACTGCTTAATAAATAACAATTTCATGTAATTGTAAATTTTACTTTCAATTTACTTTAAATAAATTTATTAAATTGCATTGGCCTGTGAATTCCACTTCAGGCTTTAAATTTGTTGAAGATGGTGTCGATTTTGTTGCAAAGGACATATAGCTTTGGATATTCGCCCTAGTACGCAGTTAATTTCCATTATTCTATTTGCCGGGGTAAGATTATTTTTTGAAATGAGTTAAGCGTTTCAAAACAACCCTTTTATTTAATGAATTTTATATAAAATGCGTACTCTTCCATTATAGTCCACGTTGCTAATAGATGGGGAGCCCGTGACAAAAAAAAGTCTCTGACTTTCTAGTTTTGTTATATGTTGTTATACTAGTGAAATATTCTGGTCAGTCAGGTTTTGGTTAGAACAGGTGGAATAAGTGAGCTTTCAAACATGTCGAAAATACGAGGTAAGTGCAATGGTTTTCTAAAGGCTGAAACTTTATTTACAGTTTATGTATTCAACAAAAAACGAGAGTCAGTCAGATTTTCGTTAGATCGGAGCCCGTCAGTCAATCAGTTCCCAGTTTGTATGAAAAAAAAATTTTTGCAAAGGTTTTCTAAAATCTGAAAAAAAAATTTTAAGTAGTTTATCAATAATAAAACATGAAAAAGTTAGTCAGTCATCTTTTTGATACAACAACGCTCGTCAGTCATGGCATATAAGCACAGTCGGTAGAGTAAAAAAAGGCACCAAAAGTTTATAAAAAATCTTATCTAAGATTCAGTAATTGTTAGTCGGGGTAGATTAGATGGAAAAACCACAAAAAACAGTTCTGGGGTTGCAGTGCGACCCTCCCCCCTTTGGTAAAAAGCCATTTTTTTTACTAATAACTGGTTAACCGTTGAAGATATCAAAAAACTAATCACTACAAAAAAAAAACTTGAGTGATTTCCTACAAAAAGGCATTGGTTAATTTGTTCGTATATGTCATAGTTTTTGAGATATTCAATCTTTAAGAAATTCCAAATTTTGTACTTTGAATGTACTGTGGATGCGCGCACATTTTTAGTTTATTTGAAATTTTCCGCTCTCAGCTTATAGGAAAAATTTAACTACTCAAAAACCAAACAAGCTAAGAAAAAAATCGAAAGGGATTTTGAAGGGGATATAAAATACAACATTCTCTGTCATTTTCTTCTTTTAGTTCAAGACATGACTGCACGAAAATGCTGAAAAAGTTAGAAATAAAAATATTCACATTTTGCAATTTTATTAGCATACAAAAATTATTAGCCAGATTTTGGCAAATTTTAAATTGTTTCTTAAAAATAAATAAAAAACCCAAACTAATTGAATATAAAGCTTAAACATTTTCTTTTCAGTTCACATATCTTTTAGCAATATTTCCTCACAATTTAAAAGTTAAAAAATTGCATTCAAAAAAAGAACATGAAATGCAATAAACAATAAGAAGTCATGACTTTGAAAATTAAGCTCTAGATTTAATTTTCATACATTTATAACATATAATGAAACCAGTTATTTTTATTAGGCCTGCAAATAGTTGAAGTATCAAAAACTAACAGGCAACTATACTACCTCAGGGAAATAAGTATATGTGCATCAGCTAAATTTTAAATAAAATAACTAAGAACGATCGAAATGTATTCAAATTTTTTTATTTATAATACTAATGATTAGCAACAAAAAACTAAACAAATTTATTTCAATATGGATATACAACTAAATTTTAGAAAACTAAATATTAATACCTCTTAGGAAATAAATATATGTGCATAATGACATTTATTGAATTAATTTTAACCAAATCATTTTTTTGTTTCTTTTTTAGTAGTTAATATGTTTTCCTTTTTTAAGAAACACTTGCGTAATTCGGTTTGGCATGGAATCAACCAACTGCTTTAAAGTTAAGGGGCTTATTTGATCCCACTCATAAAGTAAAGCCTCTTTAAGCTGTTTAATGGTCTCAAATTGGCGGCCATTCTTATAAATTTTGTTTGAAAGTATCCCCCACAGGTCCTCAATAGGGTTTAGATCCGGACTGATATGTTCCACTCCAAAACAGGTATGTTCCTGGATGAAAAGAACTGCTTTGTAGTGCGTGCTGTATGAATTGGCGCGTTGTCCTGCTGGAAGATCCAACCATCTCCATACAGGTCCCCAGCAAATTCAACAAGCACTTCGTCCAACATTTGTACATAAATGTCCGCATTTGTTTTAGTTGGAATAAACCATAGCGGAGACTTTCCAGCATACCCAAAAGCAGCCCAAATCATCAGCGATCCGCCACCATGATTTCGCTTATGACGAGTTTGGCGAGGTTGCCTTACATCGCACCAGTACTTGTGACAGCCATCAAGGCCGTCCAAATTGAATATTTTTTCGTCAGAAAAATTTAAGTTTTTCAGCAAATGCCAAACGTGCGCTTATGTGGCGTTTCAATAATTTTGGTACAGGCTCTCGGGAATCGTATTTAATTATATTATTTTCGGCCAAGACTTAATGGATTCTTCTTCTTGATACTCTAAGATTTAAGTGAGGTTTATATACTAAAACTAGCTGACCCGGCAAACGTTGTTCTGCCTTTTCTGCGAAAAGCGCGAAAATTAAAAAAGAATGAAGTAACTTGATATTTAAAATTGAATATTCGTAATGACAATTCAGGCTTCCATTGAATTTGGGAAAAAAATTCTAGATTTAAAACTATTTAACTTGCAGAACTGTACATTAGGTTAGGTTAGGTTGAAGTGGCTGTCGAGAGACACACTTATGCCTGAACGGCCCACTGTGATACCACATAGTTGGACCTACAGTTTAACGCCGATTCCGAACGGCGGTGTGGCAATTTTTTATCGGCTTGGTGGTTTTGCCATTACCAACCAATGTGTGTACTTGTACACTATCTTATAATTCTAATACACTTCATATTGATAGTGAATATAAGAAAGTTATGAAAATTAACCACCAGACGAAGACGGGAATCGAACCCGAACCTCCCAGATGAAAGTCTAGTGCGCTATCCTCTAGGCTATCGAAGCCGGCGAACTGTACATTAAAAACAGAGAATGATTCTAAATGAAAATCTCAAATTAATATTGTGTTAATTAAATTTTAGAAATGAAAGTTAACATTGCGTCTGGGCGACCAGAAAATGAAACAGTTTTTTTGTATTATTACCGATGTGTACTCAACGACGTGTACGAAAGCAACTCAAGTCTGATAGCAAAGAATATAGTGAATATTTACAACAAAAAAGACCGTTAGGCGCATCAGTGAGTGACCTTCGACAAAAACAAAGCCATATCGGCTGATGATAGCGTTTGAGCAAAATTTTTAACCCAGTTGATGCTAAAGGGGTCATTCAGCAGTAAGATAGAAATTACAGCATATTTATTTATTTATTATAAATATAGCATTTGTTACAACGCCACTTAACTGATTTTAAGACAGCGAAACAGGGTCTTAAGATATTTCATAAAGTAGTAGAAATAGTAGTAGAAAACGAAATGGAAAAAGTAGTAGAAAATAGCAGTAAAAAAGTAGAAAAAAATAGTAGTAGAATAGGTAGTAGGAAAAAGAATTGAAAACAATACTAAAAATCGTTGTAAAAGAGTAGAAAAAAGGTAGCAGAAAAAGTAGTAGAAAAATAGTTAAACATAGTAGTACAAAAATAGTGAAAATGGAGTAGAAAGAGTGGTAGAAATAATAATAAAAAATAGTAGTAGAAAAAATTGTAAAAAAGTAGTAAAAAATAGTAGTAAAAAAATAGTAGAAAGTAGTGGTACAAAATAAAAAAAAGTAGTAAAATAGTAGTAGAAAATATTAGTTGAAAAAGTAGTAAAAAATAAGAAAAAGTTTTAGAAAAAAAGAAGGCTAAAATTAATAGGAAATAGTAGTGGAAAATATAAAAGAAGCATGGTCCCACTAATTCAACAAACTGAAAGAATCTAAATTTTAGTACCGTACCATAAATGGCTCCTATGATATGTATCTCATAATGGAAATTCAGGTTATATGGAAGGTGCCACACCCCCTTTGTCAATCCCACCCATATTTTTGTTGTAGCATGGCATTGTCATTGTTATGTCATTGTATCAAATTTCTTTACTGTGCTATAAATGGTTCTTGAGATATACCCAAAAATCTATTAGGATTGTATGGGAGGTGCCACGCCCACTTTCCTAAAAGCCATTATCATCCTCCCGCCTAAGAAAATATGACTTCAATCGGTCCGGTCGTTCAGAAGTTACACGATGTCATACACACAAAACTATACGATTATATATATAAAGATTTATCCGTAGTCAATGAAAATTGCAGAGAATGTTGTATTTCTAAACACATTTTGATTTTTCTTCCTAGCTTGTAATCCAATTTTTCCGTGCATGTGCGCGAAATCTCAAATAAACAAAAATGAGCGCGCATCCACAGTACATCCAAAGTACAAAATTTGGAATTTCTTAAAGATTGAATATCTCGAAAGCTATGACATATACGAAAAAATTAACCAATACCTTTTTTAGGAAATCACTTAAGCTTTTGATGTGTAAACATTTTAGCTCACGGTATGGGCAAAAATTCAAATGTGTAAAATGTAGGAATAACTGTAACGTAAGATGTAAGATAACTATAACGTCCAGTTCCCCCCTCGCTCGCACTACTGCGCGGCATGACTGTGCTACTCTAAACAACAAAGAGAAGAGAAGAAGAGAGGGAGAAATTAAAATACGAGCGGAGTTTGTTTGTTTATGTTTCGATCAATTTATTCACACATTTATGTAAATACGAAAACAAAATGTGTGTGTACATTTATTCGTGGCAGAATTATTTGTTGGTGTTAAACGTGTGGAGATCGACTATACCATACAAGCAGAGAAGTCGCCGTAGCAAACACAGACGTTTGATAGGTTTTGCATTCGGTTAGTTAGATTGGATTAAAATTAAATATTTTTTAAAATATAAAAACAATACAAAATGATAAGTAATAAGGAATCTAGGTTTCAATAAATATATAAACAAAATGCAGTGATAATGATAGCAAACCACAGCATTATAAAAATTTTGCTTTGTGTATTGACCTTAGAAAGGCAACACTTTTTTATCTATGTAAATAGTAAATATGTTAAACAGAAAAAATCAAACTTATTTATTATAAAATCACTTATTTACTTCAATGAAAATACATTGTTTCTTATTTTATTAAATGCAGTTAACGCAACTCTCTGCGCAGTGCTTTTAAGAAGTAGTGCGGTGACTGGTCACCCCTGTTGCCTTTCTAAGGTTAAATGCGTAAAGCACTTATCGCTGCCTGAGGATTGATTTGGCGTATGTGTGTACAAATTCATATACTTATACGCCAAATCAATTTTCAGGCGACGTTATGTAAAATTTTAACATTTAATAAAATTTCAAATTGACAGGAAGAAAAACTCAAAGCGCGGAAAAAAGGATGCAATTGCAGCTGCGTATATGCGAGCAAATAGTGCCCGATACATTGAGTAAAAGAAAAATAATGCAACTACAACATATCAGCCCTATTCACGATTTGGTGCAATTTGCAAAATATATGCGATATGGAATAAAAATTTGCATTTGCAATGTTACAAGACCATTTGCAATTTATGGTGGATTGGGCTATTATATGGTATTTAAAAGATAATATATCTAATAAATTTTTAAGTTTATAAAAGAATTGTTTTAATTTGAATTATTTACCTAGCTATACATATGTCAGCTTATGTATATGATATTCAGTTGGCTAAACTGTTTACACATCAAATATCTTGCGTGCCTTGCACGCATTCATTGTTTTTAATACAGTTATTAGTAAAAAAATGGCTTTTTCAGGGGGGAAGGGGAGGGTCGCACTGCAACCCCAGAACTGTTTTTTGTGGTTTTTCCATCTACACAGAGAAAACTGCACAATGGAAAAATCATTAAAAAACATTATACAACATCTTAATATATAAAATGTGTTTTTCTCAATATTATTAAACACAAATACACCTAAAACATTTTTGAGTTGACTATTTGAAATATGTTCAATTTTAAACCAAAAATGTATAATTTTGAAAATAAGAATATCTGAATAGAATTGCCAGATGTAAACATTCTTTTAAATAATGCAAATTTATTGTTATTTACGGATGTGCTATGAAAAAAATATACCTCTAAATTAAAAAAAAAACAAATATATTCATTTATTTATGTAACATTATGTTCAAAACGTTACAGAAATAAAAAGTTAAATCCTAATAAAGTCACCCTTTCCAATTGTTAAGATTAAAATATTTGCCTGGCAATGCCGGCGCCAGTTAACAAAAAAACGAAACGAAAGAAACAATACGAGTTTGGTTTTGTTGCAGTTCGGTTCGGTGGTTACTTCGTCGTGTTTTGTGTGTTATTAATTATGCTATAAACTGTGTAAATAAAATAAAAAATAATGTCATTAAATAATAATGAAGTGCTAATAAATTTATTGGAAAAGGTGGACTGTGCTTACTTGTATGATAAATTCAAAGGTGGGTGAAATAAATGAAATGCAAAATTGTTTGCTGCGAGTGGCCATTATTTTGTTGCTATTTTCGGTTTTTAATAACGGTATGTGTAGATACTAGTGATGCATTTTGTCGATATCTATTTATACGACCTAAGTGTTCGGTTTTTAATTTTTTTTTAAAATACAATATGGTGTAAAAAAGAATACTGTAAAGAAAATATGTATAACTATAAATTTTTTTAAGTACAATTGATAAGTAAAAAGTGCATTAAACTTTAAATACTCACTTTACGCACTTAATATATTCAACTAACGAGTAAAAAGTACTTGCTAATGAAATTTTATGCATCGCTAGTATTTGCATTTGAAAAATATAAAGAAAGCGGCGCATGACGGGACTTAAAGATTCATTTATTATTATTATTGTAGTTTATTTAATTATTTTAAAGTGATTAGTGAACTTTGTTTAAAAATGTGTTTATTAACCAGTGTTCTTTTAATCAAACATTGGATTATTGGGTACAACTATAGAGGATTTGTGTTTTCCATGTGTAAAAGAAGCCTTTATGGCAACCAACGCTTTAGCTGTCTTGTATATGAACAAATTTCTTGAGTAAATAAATATATATTTTTATCCTTAAGATGCATTAGAACAAATTTTCATGATTTTGTTCATGTTATTAAACTTTTTAAAACAATTTTTTATTTAAACATACATACATAACCTCACATAAATATGAAATCTTCATGTACAAGACAGTTAGTTGTGAAATTCTAAAATCTCAGTTTTGGCTTGGCAACCAACGAATCAATTGTAAAATCTTAATTTACATTTCAGAACAAGACGTTACCATTCACAATTTAAAATACCTTCAAGAATCTGACCTAAAAGAGTTAATTTCTAAAGTGCGGCAAAGAAAAGAAAAGTTAACTGTATGGAAAAATAAGGTAATTTTGATATTTTAATATAGCCCGGATTGTGCTGATAAATTACTTTTTATGTGCCAGTACAGATGTACCTTTGTAAATATATATGATTCCTGCTTCTAATTTAGTAGTTTGGTGCAGGTCATACCTCGGTAATAAGGATCTTGAAAATGTAATAAAGACTTATTTTATTTATCTATATTCGTGGTACTGAGGTGTATGTATGTATATATATTATATATATATATATATATATATATATATAAAATAGGTATATTAAATCTTTTCTAGAACGTGAAACAAGATGACTCAAAGGACATACGTTTGCTTGGTGATTGTTTTACACTCGAAGTAATAAATAAAATATTTTGTTTTATACTAATATTCTAATCCACATATTTATGTATTTTTAATTAATTTACTATTTATACAGTTTATAAAAGAATTTTAACTGAAACCGATATTGGAAACACTGTCTTGCAATTTTACAACAACAACGAATTTCTACTGACGGAACATCGCAATATCATCATTCACTTAATTTTAGGAAAGATTTCTTTCTTAAAAATTAAGCTGGGTCCAGAACATTTTGACAAAATTTGACACAATATAGTTCAATTATTTCCTACTGAGTCAAAAGTAAATATTCAACCGTTTCAGACCATGATTATACAGGGTTATTCCATTCCGATGAAAAACATGAAAGCAGGTGGTAAACCCAGTGAAATACTATGCCTGTCACCTTTTTTCATGTATATCGGGGCGGAATCACCCTATAAAATTTTTCACTAAAATAATTAATTATTTTTCAAAGTTATTATTTCACTCCGAGAAAACTCAAGGGAAATCCTTCTGGAAAATTGTATTCAAAGTATTATAATTGCAAAAACAAAACCAAAAAAATTTAGCGGTTATCTGCATCAATAAATCAAAGCAATTCATTGAGTGAAACAATAGATATTTATACAGTTGAAATCGAACTCTCTTTGGAGTTAATGGAAGAATCAAGGTATGTCTTGTTCAATGATTTTTCTGACTTTAACACCACCTGCAGATTGTGGAGAGAAACGTTTTCATTGCGAAAGCGTGACTTAGATGTGTATTCAGGAACAGCAGAAATTCTAAATCGCTGGCCGGCATATAAACAATCGTATGGCTATAAATTGGTATCTATTCATACTTACATATTAATTTTGTTTTAATCACTAATCTAATGTAAAATAAACATTTTCGTTTTGACAGATTGAATATGGCTTTAATGAAATTTTTCCGAATAAAACGGAACAAAATTGGATTACAGTAAAACAAAAACTGCTAGACTACTACAAGCGCCATATTAAGGATACAACGTGCAAAACGCATCTCACAGATTTAAATTATATAACAAATGAAGGTTTGTTGTTTAAGTAATAAGTTATGTGCCTACTTTCTTTTTTCTTATTCAGATTCTGTTAACTACCTAACATTTATTCTCTTGGTAGGAGTTCTACTGCCATGCAAACATTTTAAAAATTCACACGAAGAAACTAACTATAATTGAGTCACAAAATTTTTTCATCACGCATGTTACAAATCTTAACATCATAGCAGAAACAATATCAAAACATCAAGAGAGCAATTTTGCAAATAAAACAACCTTGCAGCCATTTCTCGTAGTCCAAGGAGCAGACGAATACAAGCTGCAAAATTTTTGTTGCTGATGTTAATTTCTTACAAGGTAGAAAGCCTGCTTAAAGGTGTAGACATGTGTTTTAAAATATTTCAAGTATTCAATTTGAAATATCCGGTTGTTTACATCGCTCCATGGACATTTACTCAGAAATTTATGTACGGGATTAATACTGAGAACGATTTTTGTACAGCTTCACTTACAGATTTATTAACAGAAGTTTCATTAATTTAAAAGAACAATGTTTTTGTGCTGCAAATGTCCGGACAATTGCAATCACTTTTATAAAAATGGAAAATTTTATTATTTATTTATTTTACTTACTATAACTTATAATTAAAATTTAAAAGCCTAATACAAAAAGGGCTTTCAGCTTAAAAATGTTAATTTACTTTTAAGTAAATAAATAAATATATCATTTGTAAAAATAAAATAGTATTTTATTTAATAATTGATATTTGATTTCAAAAACATGAACATTTTTAAAACTTGATTTCAAAAACATAAACATGTTTAAAATTTTCAAATACATCGTTTTAGTATTTATTATGAACAATTTTAACAAATTTAAATATGTTCGTAATGAAGTCGAGAACGGACATGTTTACTTAACCTAAACATGTTTGCGCTAAATATTACTATGAACACGCTTAGCGCCAAATGTTTTATTATTAAACACGTTTAACACTGTTTTTTTTCTCTGTGTATCATACCCCGACTAACAATCACTAGATCTTAGATAAGATTTTTTACTCTACCGACTGGACTTATATGCCATGACTGACGAGCGTTGTCATATCAAAAAGTTGGCTGATTAACTTTTTCATGTTTTATTATTGATAAACCACTTAAAATTTTGTTTTTTAGATTTTAGAAAACTGTTGCAAAAAAATTTTTTTTCATGCAAACTTTTACCCTGACTGACGAGCCCGTTCTAACGAAAATCTGGCTGACTCCCGGAATTATGATTTTTATTGAATACATAACCTGTATATAAAGTTTCAGCCTATAGAAAACCGTTGCACTTACCTCGTATTTTCGATATGTTTGAAAGCTCACGTGTGCCACCTGTTCCAACCAAAACCTGACTGACCAGAGTATTTCACAAGTAAATATTACAACATATTACAAAACTAGCCTTCAGAAAGTCAGAGACTTTTTTTTGTCACGGGCTCTTGGACTATAAAGCTGTTATGAATGCTGTAATTATAGATACCGTGAGCAATGTTATTGCAATTATTGCTGGCGATGATACAGCCTTATGCTGCGCCAAATGGTACACTAACTCAAAAATTTCGCTTGTTTCAACTGTTAATGATTAATCACTCACACTGCTGGAGGAGAAATGTTGTTAAGTGAAGCTGCGTTGAACAATGCATTAAAATAAAAAGTTGTAAATGTGAAAGATATTCGAAATACATATGTATGTAATTGATTATGAAATGAGACTCCCAACTTTTTCGATGTTGAAGTATGCATATCGTTCATTTGCGACTATACCGTCTTCAAACTCAAAATCTGAACTATGAGAAATTTTTTCAAAGCAGACCATTGGATGGAGGATGTGATTTTTCGGCCACTACTGGAGAGCATTTGTATCGTTGTTGCGTTTATATAAACTATATAAAAATAGATTTTAAGAGTTCCTGAAAATTGTAAGTTGAGATGGTATAGTCCAAAATGAGTAAGTATTAAAGTTTTTGCCTCTTTTTCAGTATTAGAATTATATGTACAGCCTTGTTCTGAAATCCGTTTCTGTTTGGAAACGGAATTCATTCCTATGTTCCGTGTTCTGCAATCAGATTTTCGGAACTGCTATCGGATTAAATTCGATTGTAGATGTTCTGACATCCGATTTTATGAAATTTCAATCGGATTCAATCCGATCAGCTAAGAGAGTGTGGATTTGTAAATATTTGAACAAATAGAAATAGTCAAAGAAAAACAAAAGAATTAAATGTGAAAAAGCAACTGTAAAAAATACTGTTGTTTTATTTTTGCAAAAATTTATTAATTCGAGTATTTTAAGTTGATAAAAATGAGCTTTGTAGTTTTGGCAGCAATTTTAGTTGAGAACCAGAAGAATGGAGAAAAAAAAATCGTGTTGGTGCTGCATTTTTATGCTTTCCCCTAATTATATATATTAAAAAATTTACAAATATTTTACAAAAATTAATTTTGTTTATTTACATTTTTAAAAGCAACTTTTTTTTATTGGTTTTATTTTATTTTCATGCCAAATTTTTTAATTAATTAAACTTCAAAGCAACTGTAATGTCAAAAATCACTGAACATACCCCTTGAACATAAGTTCGAATCGGATTCAATTTCAGTTCGAAATGCTCAATTCCCTTCTGAATGCAGAACACCTTTTTGAATACGAATCGAATTTCAATTCCGTTCTTGAAGCAATTCCGCTTCGGATGTCAGAACACTCCTGATAGTTATTTATCTCGAATTGGACTGGAATTAAGATGATAAATATGTGTTCTACTAAAATTTAAAACAAATAATTACAATAAATTAAAATATAAATGTATGTATGTGCATTTAAACAGTGAAGAGGAAAAACCAATTCTGATTATTCCCCCCCCCCCCCCCCCCCTTCTCCCATTAATAATTGTGAAATGTTATCTTCTTTGGCTCTCATACCCTAATTAATTTTCCTCACTTGTAATATTCGTACTTCGGTTCTTTTATATAATTGCAACTCCCCTGGTGGCAAGGTGGAGCAATTTTTAATCAAATTTTGTAATGAATGTATGAAGCTGGTTTTTCAATACAGGATTTATTTACTTTATACTAGCGTGCCTTAAGTGAAGTACTAACTCCTAAGCTCATTTAAAAATCAAAGATAAATAACACAATCAAAAAATCTAGTTAGAAAAAATAGAGCAAAACTATCAAGTTAAAAGGTCAATATCGCTCATTTTGCCAAATAATTATTGCGAAACTAAAATTCTATGACATTCCCAAACTTATTATCTAAATTTTGAATATATAATATGAAATCTTCGGATGGCTTAGCAAGGTTTTATTTTACAAATTCTCTTTCAAAAGAAAAGAGAGAATCTTTGGAAACGACTTCATCACCTAAGTAGGGCAGGAGCTCAACACAACCATGCAAGTTATATAGTTCTAAATATAAATAATCGTATACATACATTAACCCATTAATTGACAGTGGTGCGAAAACGCACCACTAAATGTGTGATTTTTATAGATTTTTATCCGAAGAACGGTAAATGATATTGACAATAAAATTATTATGTTAGTTCTATACGCCTTTCAGAAGTATTGCGGATTTTTTTTTAGCCCATAGGTTATATCGACATACTTCCACGCCCATTACAATAGGGCTTGTTTTCAATTTTTGCCAATTTTTAATTTTAAAAATAAAAAATAGTGCTGTATATTTTTTTAAATCGTGAAACCTTGCAAATAGTTAATTCGATTATTTATCTTTCAACCGGGAAAAGAAAGTGTGAAGATTGGTTCAGTTGTTCAACCGTAATGTTTCCATGAAACTGTGTGGTGCGAAAACGCACCATTGTCAATAGACGAATTAATTTTTAGGGTAATTTCAATGCTTTGAGTTTTTGTTATTATAATGAAAATATCAGAAAAAAATGATTTATTTTGTTACAGAAGTCACTTCATAGTTACATTTAAAGGAAAATAATATAAGTTTTAATTATATTTTAGCACATATTTAGCCTTATGACCGAAAACCTTCCTTTTTTGTTACAATAAAATATATGTAGTTATTTTTATTGCAAGGAATGAAAATGCAAAGATTTGTTTTTTGTTTATTCTATTTCTTGTTTTAACTAAATTCTTTACATTTCCCGCATGACATATGCAATTCGCACGACTTTTAGCGTTAATATTGCTTGTTTCGGCTTATAACTCATTTCCCAAAGTTGATTGTTTTTGGTCCAACTAACCGTTTCTTGGAGACCAAGTTGTCAAAAATGCTATATGGTTCCCGTAGGAGATGCCAGCACTGCCCCAATCCAAAGAGTATAGATTACAAAGAGGTCGCAATTCGCTCTTTTCCAATCTGGAAAGTAAAAAGCTAGAAACCATTTATGAGGTGCCATACCGATGAAGCGAACGCAACGGTTGGCAACCGGTTCACCGGACAAAAAGGTATGAATGGATGGGTTGGAGGTGTTTGATAGAACAATAATTTTACATTTCTTTTGGCAAATAAAATTCAACATTTGCAGTATACAAATATGCAAACATTTTGTTTTGATTTTATGTATTTTGATTGATTTCTACATGCATGTAGATACTTTTGAATATATTTTTCTGCTTTGATATTATGAAATTCAATAAATTCATAAACAACGAATAAATGAAAACTTACAAAAAAATTGTTATTATCTTTGCGTAGTATTACATGGGAGAACAAAAAAAAACGCGCATAGATTTTAAATTAAAATTTTTTGTTTGAAAAATTTAAATTTTATACTTTTTTTAATTTTGCTTTCTTTGTTTACAATTGCAATTTCTTTGTTTACATTATTTTTCAAATGTAAAATAACTACACTCATGTAGTTTCTCACATGACATCTCATATTTTTAACATGAACAAAAAATGTTAAATGCTTTGGCCCATACGATTTCACATTGCATCTCATATTTTTAACATGATTTATTTTTTTATTTATTTTTATCAAAATGTTAATTTTTCTTATTACATGTTAAATTTTCTCAAAATGCTAATTTCAAAATCGCTGTAATGATTTATTCGGGTAAACAACAAGAACACAAAACTCTTCTTCTTATTTTAACATGAGGTGCAATGTTAATTCTTTTGTACATGTTAAATTTCATATATCGCTGATACAATAACATGTAAACAAGAAATTTTTGATGTGTAAACATTTTAGCTCACGGTATGGGCAAAATTTCAAATGTGTAAAATGTAAGAATAACTGTATCGTAAGATGTAAGATAACTGTAACGTCCAGTTCTCCTCTCGCTCACACTACTGCGCGGCATGACTGTGCTACTCTAAACAACAAAGAGAAGAAGAGAGGGAGAAATTAAAATACGAGCGGAGTTTGTTTGTTTATGTTTCGATCAATTTACTCACACATATATGTGCATACGAAAACAAAATGTGTGTGTACATTTATTCGTGGCAGAATTATTTGTTGGTGTTAAACGTGTGGAGATCGACTATACCATACAAGCAGAGAAGTCGCCGTAGCAAACACAGGCGTTTGATAGGTTTTGTATTCGGTTACTTAGATTGCATTAAAATTAAATATTTTTTAAAATATAAAAACAAAATGATAAGTAATAAGGAATCTAGGTTTCAATAAATGTATAAACAAAATGTAGTGATAATGATAGAAAGCCACGGCATTATAAAAATGTTGCTTTGTACATTAACATTAGAAAGGCAACACTTTTTGTATCTATGTAAATAGCAAAAATGTTAAACAGAAAAAATCAAACTTATTTATTATAAAATCACTTATTTACTTCAAAGAAAATACTTTGTTTCTTATTTTTATTAAATACAGTTAAGACAACTCTCTTTGCGGTGCTTTTAAAAAGTAGTGGGGTGACTAGTCATCCCTGTTGCCTTTCTAAGGTTAAATGCGGAAAGCACTTATCGTCGCCTGAGGATTGATTTGACGTATGTGTGTACAAATTCATATACCTATACGTCAAATCAATTCTCAGGCGACGTTATGTAAAATTTTCACATCTAATAAAATTTCAAATCGACAGGAAGAAAAACTTAAAGCGCGAAAAAAGGATGCAATTGCAGCTGCGTATATGCGAGCATATAGATCCCGATGCATTGAGTAAAAGAAAAATAATGCAGCTACAACATATCGGCCCTATTTACGATTTGGTGCAATTGCAAAATATTTATGCTATCACAACAACAAATATATGTGATATGGAATAAAAATTTGCATTTGCAATGATGTAAGACCATTTGCAATTTATGGTGAATTGGGCTATTATATATAAAAGATAATGATATCTAATAAGTTTTTAAGTTTATAAAAGAGTGGTTTTAATTTGAATTAATTACCTAAGCATATAGATTATACATTAAATCCCTATATATGACTATACATTAGATGGCTTATTTTGCTAAAGATCTTAATTGAGACAGCAGAATATGAAAATAGGGTGCTAAAAACCAATTAAAATGAAAAAAAAAATTTAAATTTTGTGAAAACTGGATGCGCTACTCCGAAAACCGTGATTTTTAAGGATGTTTTACAATAGGTTTGGGATTTTGTATGGAAAAAGCATTTAACTTGCATATAACAGATTTTCAGATATCCATATCTATGTAAAAAATGTCGCTAAATGTCGAATTGCGTACCCAGCTTTTTGATACAGCTGAACCCAAAGCCACCCCTAGCGCCTAAAGTGACCATTCAGCACCATTCCATTCCAGTTCACTCTGTGTTCTAGTTTCATTGTTATTTTTGCTTGTTAAATTCAAATTTTTTCTTTAAATCTTCAAACAAATTATCTGTTAAGTGCTTATTATTAAAATTTTTTATATAAAATCAATAATCTCTGTTTTTTTACTTTTTACAATCAAAATTAAAAACTTTAATTTATTAATAAAAGAGAGAAAATGTATCAAACCGTACAAAAAGTTAAAATATACATAAAGCAAATGAATGCCCCTGCATGTGACAGCTCGAACGACACAAATCCAAAAAATTTGTTTTTTAAACTCTTGAAACATAACCCTATTTTTGTACTACTTGTACTACATAACCCTATTTTTGTACGATTTCGTATATAATACGGCAGATTTCTAAATTCTTGGAGCCTAACTCCGCTTTTTATACTGGTTCCTTGTTCCGCACAACACGATGGTTTTTTTGGAGCCTAATAATAGTGTTATACGGGGACACCTGTATTACATATTGATATAAATCCACAATTTTGACGCAAGCGATTAAGTATGGAGAACATTTTAAAAGTTAGTAGTTACTTCTTAATTGGTAAGTTTCATTAATTTAATACAATTTTTTCAACGTCTGCTTTGTTTTTTGCAATTTTTTGGCGAAATTTGTCAAAGATGAACTTGATTGTACTCGACATGGGTTCACTAAAAGTTAATTTACTAGTTCAAATATAACTCGATATGATTTTTGTTTTTCAAATAAACTAAATTAAATTACCTACAATTCGATGTACTTTAATTACAAAAAAATTACCGCTATCTTCAAAACCCTTACGTTTGAATTTAAAAGTTTGTAAAAAAAGTGCTAAATGGTCACTTTAGGCGCTAGGGGTGGCTTTGGGTTCAGTTGTATCAAAAAACTGGGTACTCCATTCGCTTTAGCGGCATTTTTTACATAAATATGGATATCTAAAAATCTTTTATATGCAAGTTAAATGCTTTTTCCATACAAAATCCCAAACCTATTGTAAAACATCCTTAAAAATCACGGTTTTCGGAGTAGCGCATCCAGTTTTCACAAATTTTTTTTTTTTATTTCAATTAGTTTTTAGCACCCTAATTTCATATTCTGCTGTCACAATTAAGATCTGAAATACTTTAGCAAAATGTATGGAGCAAATAAGCCATCTACTATACATATGTGAGCTTAGGTATATGACATTCAGTTAGCTTAACTGCCTTGCACACATCCATTTTTTTTATTTATTTCTTCTTATATTTCATTATTTTTTATTTATTTTATTATTAACTACAAATATAGTTATTTAAGAAAAAATTTGAATATTACATTAATTCCAAAAGCACAGCCGCGTGCTGAACTTCCTAACCTTTTTCTTCTTTTCTTTCTTTCTTCTGTCACTCTTCCTCTTCTTTTTGGCCGATATCCACATTCACAATAGTAAAAGAGTACCATTTAGTACTAGATTATAACACTGGGAGTGGGGATATGGAGACTTCTGTAAGAGAGCGCAGAGGTGTATTTGTTGTAAATTTGCGGAAAAACGGGAAAACTTTGGTTCTCTCGTTTGGTTGATTTTCTAGTGAGAATTCAACGGTATGACTCCGCTATGCACTAATACAGGTGCATTGCCGCCAATTCTCATACAATTGGTTGGATCGGGGACTTTGTCCAGGGTGTAATCATGTACACCCACACATGTATGGGTATGATGATTTCCCGTTTAGAGACCAGTTTCTTGGAGAAACTGCATTGTGTCCTGCTGACATAGCGGACGAAAAGATAATGTATGTGGCTGAATATAAGTGGTACATATTTTTGCACCGTACTTATATTCAGTTCTGTGCTAGCTTTCGAGAGCGACTACCAGAATTTTTCTTAGTGCGAATATTTAACGATTTATTTTAAATTATACACTTTTTTGAATCTTGTGCGATTTTTTTGTGCGAATTATTAAATTTTGTTTTGTGTCCTTTTTTTTTTGGTGAATTAATTTTTGTGTACTTTGGTATCACCAAGTCGGGTGAACCAAAGTATTTTAAATTAACATTATTGTGATTGGTACCACCAAGTCGTGGTGGACCAATAGTGTTAAATTTATTAATTCTATTAAATATTGAGCGCGGAGCACCGAGTCGTGGTGTATCGGACATTTTAGAAGTTAAAATCAATTTTTATTTTGTTGTGTCCCTAACTTGTAGCGACAGTGGTAAAGTAATTTTAGCCGGGTTACTTTGTTCGGGAATTAATTTCCGGGTCGCGATCCTTGTGCGCGAATATAGGAGGGTTCATAAACCCATTAATCCAGGGAGTACCCTTTTATTTTTATATTTTTCTTTTGTAGTGGTCACTTTTTGGCAGTTGGTGCTAACTGCAAGTGACTATTGTGTTTGTGGAGTAGGCTTCTCCTACTATAAACTTTATTTTCTCTTCTTTCTTCTAAAATTTGTGAAAGTCCGTTTGTGTGCTCATGAGCCCAGCAGGTTGTGCGGGTGAAATTTAATTTTACATTTTGTAAAATTGTGCGGTAGCTCAGTATTGGGCTACAGAAATCGAGCGTTTCAAAAAATATATTTTTTTTATTCTTATTTTCATTTTATTTTGAACCTGCGACCCCTTCTCCACTGAGATAGCTGGCAACGCAGAGATTCCGTCTTTCTCCTTTAATTTAATTTGAGCGCGAAAGTGACGGTGACAAATTGGCGCCCAACGTACGGCATTCATTTATTAAGAAATTTAAATTGAGAATCGGAATTCTCACGAACGTGTATTTTTGTATTTTTTTTATTTTTTATATAATTTAGTGAATTGTGTCACTAATAATTTTTTTTCCTTCCAGAAGAAAATTACTTTGAGTTCCAGCGGTGAACATCAGCAGTCGGAAGAGTAAAAATTGTGTACCCAACTTTGTCCGGAAAACTTGTTTGGTGGTTTGGGTTTTGCGTTCGGTGAGTCCGTTCCGTTTTATTATTATTTTTTTTTTTAAATTCGGTTTTATTAAATTAAATTTTTTTTTACTTTAATTTTTTAAAAAAAAAAATTTGGGTTTATTAAATTTTTTAAATTTTTTTTATTTTTTTAATTATATTTTTTTTATTTTTTTACTGCTTTTATAATTTAAAATTAAAGTTCATTTTTTTGTTTTTTTCGGTTCCTCGTTTTATTAAAAAATTTCATTTAAATTTTTGCGTTAATATTTTTTTTAATTTTGCGTTATTTTTTTTTATTATTATTAATATTTATTATAGTTATTATTTTTACAAACATTTTTATTTTTTTTTATCTATTTTTTTTATTATATTTTTTTCGTGTTTTTTTTATTATTTTCCTTATCTGTGACTAGTATATACTAGTGGGAAATTTGTTTGGGAAATTCAGCGATTTTGTTTTTGTTTTTTTTTCTTCTCTCCTTTCTTTATTTCAATTTTTTTTCTCTCTTTCTCAATCTCAATAATGGAAATAAATCGTTTAAACCAAGAAGAGTTGGCCTACGAGATGGAGTCTCGGGGTTTGAAAATTGACACAGTGGATGTCATGAGGAAGTCGTTGAGGGCTTCCAGGGTTGTCGAACGGCGTGGATCCGTTGACGTTTTCGCCGATTATCCGTTTCTCTTTGGAGAGGATAAGGATGCGGTTGTCGACAAAATTTCTGAGATTGTGAATTTAATGTTGTCGCCACCCAAGGATACGAAGTCTTCCGAGTACCGAAAGATACTCGTGAAGATCGAGTGGGCGCTTGGGCGGATTTCTCGGGCGAAGCCCACTGATGGAGTAGGGGCGTCAGAACAAATGGAGCTCAAAAGTAAGCTAGTTATGCTTCTAGCTGAGCTTGATGAGCTGATAGGTGGGGATGAGGAAGAGGCTGCACCAATGGCGGTGCCAAGGCCCATGTTAGGGAATATTCAGAGGGGAACTCTGCAGAAGGAGGCTGCAGTAGAAGTGGGGTTAGATTCCCCTGGGGTTAGGACTGCACCTTCGGCTGGAGGTGCCGTAGCCTTAGAAAAATTTGAAAATTTGGCCAAGTGGGAAGTAAAGTTCAATGGCGAGAAGACTGGTTTGTCTCTCAATGCCTTCCTGGAGCGTGTGGACGAGCTGTGTGAAGCTCGTGGAGTCAGTGAGACTCAACTTCTTCGTGGAGCAGTAGATTTATTTTCAGGAAAGGCTCTCATATGGTTCCGAGCGGTGCGCAAGACGGTGTCTAACTGGCACGAGCTAGTATTGGAGCTAAAGTTGGAGTTTTTACCACCCAACTACGACGAAATTTTATTGGACGAAATCAGACGTCGGACTCAAGGAGGTACGGAGTCCATTGGAGTTTATGTTGCGGCGATGAAAGGGATGTTCGGCAGGCTTTCCGAACCATTATCCGAGCGTCGGATATTAGGATTAATTATGGCGAATCTTTCGCCTTTCTATCAAACTCAGCTGGGCTTGGCTGAGCCGAAATCGTTGCCCGAATTGGTTTCCCTCGGACGTCGACTGGAAGCAGTTCGGACAAACGTAGAATCGTTTGTTCCACCACCCAGTAGTCGGTCGAAGAACCTACTGGAACCGGATCTCGCGTACGTATCGATTGGACCAGATGTCGCGTAAGTTAATGCGCCACTTCGGGATCAACGATTGGAGCGTCTGATAAAGGCACCAACACAGTCGAAGCTAGCGTCGTTCCGGTGCTTCAACTGTAAGCGATTTGGACATGCATCGGCGAACTGTCCCAACGGAATAAAATGTTACGGTTGCGGAAGAGCTGGCGTAATGAAGCGGGATTGTCCTCGGTGTACAGCGGGCCATTACAGATATTCCAAATAATCGGAATAATGGAGGTAGTGCTTCTGCCATGGGTCGGACGGGCCCTAGAGGGGATAATCGTATCCCAAATAATTCGGGAAATGTGGTGCGAGCTCCTGTGGCAGCAGGGCAGGAGACTCGTCGGAGTTAGGTAGATTGCCTGCGAGCAATCAGCTGGTGTTAGGTATTAGGCCTTCTCATTGAGATCGAGAAGTTGTGTGTCTAGGTTTTGTGTTTTCGAAAAATGAATCGGATAGTAGACCATATTTAGGAGTTAAAATTTTTGGCGTGCTAATTAGGGCTTTTTTTGGATTTGGGTGCAACGCGCACCATACTCGGGCGCCCTGGATGGGAAATTTTAAAATCGTGGGGTATTAAACCCAATGCGTGTAATATTCGCGATGTAGCATTGGCGGATGGAGAGCGGGTACCGGTCGAGGGTACAGTATCACTACCAATCGAGGTGGAGGGCAAGTCGGTCCTCATAAATTGCTTAGTAATTCCGAATCTTCCACAGAAGCTGATCCTTGGTGTTGACTTTTGGGTAAAGTCGGGTGTTGTACCAGATTTATCCAAGGATCAGTGGAGATTCTCAGGCCAAGTCGAGGTCTCGTCAGTCGCGACGATAATTGAGAGGACACAATTGTCCAGGAGTGAAGAGGAGGAATTAAGCCGATTGATAGTGGATACTTTCGAAAGTATGCCTGATGGTCTTGGGTGTACTCATTTGGTCGAACATCGGATCCGAACGTCGAACCGACTAAACAACGGTATTATCCCGTGTCGCCGGCGATTCAGAAACGAATTGATACTGAACTAGAAGACATGTTAGAGAAGGGGGTGGTTGAGGTATCACATAGTCCATGGGCTTCTCCTGTGGTAATGATAAAAAAGAAGGACGATACGTATAGGTTTTGTGTGGACTATAGGACCCTTAACAAAAATACTGAAAAAGATAGTTACCCTTTACCGTATATTTCAGCTACTTTAGACAAGCTGAAAGATGCTAAATACTTATCTAGCTTAGATATTAAATCCGCCTATTGGCAAATACTAGTAGCGGAGAATTCTAGGGCCTTCACGGCATTTACTGTCCCTGGTAGGGGTTTGTACTAATTCAAGCGTATGCCTTTCGGTCTGCATAATGCGCCTGCCACTTGGCAGAGATTTATTGACAGAGTCATTGGTGCCGACTTAGAGCCTCACGTGCTCGTGTACCTTGATGATATCATCATAGTCACGAACACGTTCGCGAAACACATTGAAGTGCTCAAGGAGGTCCTGACCCGTATATGCAACGCGGGTTTACGTTTGAATCGGCAGAAGTGTAACTTTTGTTTATATTCGCTTAAGTATCTTGGGTATGTTGTCGATCGACAGGGTCTACATGTAGATCCGGAGAAGGTCGAGGCCATGCTTAAGATACCAGCGACCCGAAACGTTAAGGAAGTACGATCTTTTGTGGGAACTGTTTCGTGGTACCGTAGGTTTGTGCCACATTTCGCGGAATTGGTGAGGCCCCTTACTGATCTTGCAAAGAAAAATAAGAGGTTTCACTGGTCTCAGGAATGTGAGGATAGTTTCTTGCGGGCCAAGGAGTGTTTAGTAACAGCTCCTGTCCTAAGTTGCCCAGACTTTGATAGACCCTTTGTACTACAGACTGACGCATCAGACTTTGGAGTGGGAGCCGTACTGACGCAGGAGTTTGACGAGGGGGAAAAAGTAATTTCTTACCTAAGTAGGTCCCTGAGTAGGAGTGAAAGAAATTATTCAACGACGGAGAAGGAATGTTTGGCGGTTTTGTGGGCGGTTGAGACCATACATCGAAGGTGTTCGTTTCACAGTGGTGACCGATCATTACTCGTTAGTATGGCTCAACAACTTAAAAGATCCGTGCGGTAGATTGGCGCGATGGGTGTTGAAGTTGCAACAATACGATTACGAGATCGTATATCGTAAAGGTAAAGAACATGTCGTTCCAGACATGTTATCGAGAAGTGTTCCGGTCGTGAACGAAGTCGCGGAGTCGTCGCGAGATACGTGACTAACTAATATGTGTAAAAGGGTATCGGAAGACCCATTAAATTATCCGGCGTGGCGTATCCAGAATGGGGATTTGTATAAGCACGTCAAAACAGGACCCCAGAATATGTATAACCAGGCATATGACTGGAAAAGAGTCCTAGGTAAGGGTGAAAAACCTGAAAACCTTTAGTAGGGTATTAGAGAGATATTATTGGCCGAAGATGAAGGCGGATGTTAGTAGGTATGTACGTGGGTGTCAGGTTTGTCAGAGTGTCAAACCTGAAAACAGAAGACCAGCTGGTTGTATGGTAGGTAGAACCAAGGTCTTAGAGCCTTTTGAAATGATCTGTGTGGATCTGGTAGGGCCCTTAGTCAGGTCAAACCGGGGGTATTGTTATATACTCACTGTGGTCGACTACTTCACTAAGTTTCCGCTCTTGTTTCCGTTGCGGGCGGCAACAGCCAAGAGCATTTTAAGAGAGTTGGAAGACAATGTGTTCCTTCTCTTTGGTGTCCCTGGTTCCATTGTGTGCGACAATGGCCCCCAATTTAGGAGCAAAGGGCTAAAGGCTCTATGTGAGTCGTATGGAGTGCGCATTAGATATACGGCTCATTATCACCCTCAGGCAAACCCAGCGGAGCGCATTAACCAGACGATTAAGACGACGTTAAGGGCATATGTGTCGGAAAATCACAAGACTTGGGATACCCACCTGTCTAAGGTAGCATGTTGTATACGCACAGTACAACATGAAGTCTTGGGGGTTTCTCCGTACTATGCAAACTTTGGGCGAAACATGGCAGTCCGGGGAGACAAGGATTACAGACGGGAAAATGACTTTGACGAAACGACTACGACAAGTATCGAGGACAGAGCCAAGCAAATGGCAGACTTGAGGGAAAACATACGCATTAAGCTACAGACAGCCAGCGCCAAGATGGCGCAGACTTATAATTTAAGACGTAGGGATACACAGTATTTACCAAACGAGTTGGTTTGGAGGAAAAATTTTGTACTGTCGGATGCTGCAAACTTCTTCGCCGCGAAGTTGGCTCCGAAATTTATTGGACCGTTTAGGATTAAAAAGAGGGTGTCTCCTTGGAACTATATATTAGAAGATGAGGACGGTAGGGAAAAAGGTACTTGGCATGTGCAAGACCTGAGACCACATACTGAGGAGTACTGGCCGGACTAAGGGTGTGCTGGTCGAAAGTTGTTGTCCTCTTGGTGAGTCCAAGCAACTTTCGCGGAGGTAGAGGTGGGATTATCGCGATTTAATTCCGCGGCGCGTCACTCGCGAAATTAAAATTATTTAATTTTAATTTTGTTAGGAAGCGCAGCCGCGTGCTGCACTTTCTAACCTATTTCTTCTTTTCTTTCTTTATCTTTCTTCTGTCACTCTTCCTCTTCTTTTTGGCCGATATCCACATTCACAATAGTAAAAGAGTACCATTTAGTACTAGATTATAACACTGGGAGTGGGGATATGGAGACTTCTGTAAGAGAGCGCAGAGGTGTATTTGTTGTAAATTTGCGGAAAAACGGGAAAACTTTGGTTCTCTCGTTTGGTTGATTTTCTAGTGAGAATTCAACGGTATGACTCCGCTATGCACTAATACAGGTGCATTGCCGCCAATTCTCATACAATTGGTTGGATCGGGGACTTTGTCCAGGGTGTAATCATGTACACCCACACATGTATGGGTATGATGATTTCCCGTTTAGAGACCAGTTTCTTGGAGAAACTGCATTGTGTCCTGCTGACATAGCGGACGAAAAGATAATGTATGTGGCTGAATATAAGTGGTACATATTTTTGCACCGTACTTATATTCAGTTCTGTGCTAGCTTTCGAGAGCGACTACCAGAATTTTTCTTAGTGCGAATATTTAACGATTTATTTTAAATTATACACTTTTTTGAATCTTGTGCGATTTTTTTGTGCGAATTATTAAATTTTGTTTTGTGTCCTTTTTTTTTTGATGAATTAATTTTTGTGTACTTTGGTATCACCAAGTCGGGTGAACCAAAGTATTTTAAATTAATATTATTGTGATTGGTACCACCAAGTCGTGGTGGACCAATAGTGTTAAATTTATTAATTCTATTAAATATTGAGCGCGGAGCACCGAGTCGGGGTGTATCGGACATTTTAGAAGTTAAAATCAATTTTTATTTTGTTGTGTCGCTAACTTGTAGCGACAGTGGTAAAGTAATTTTAGCCGGGTTACTTTGTTCGGGAATTAATTTTCGGGTCGCGATCCTTGTGCGCGAATATAGGAGGGTTCATAAACCCATTAATCCAGGGAGTACCCTTTTATTTTTATATTTTTCTTTTGTAGTGGTCACTTTTTGGCAGTTGGTGCTAACTGCAAGTGACTATTGTGTTTGTGGAGTAGGCTTCTCCTACTATAAACTTTATTTTCTCTTCTTTCTTCTAAAATTTGTGAAAGTCCGTTTGTGTGCTCATGAGCCCAGCAGGTTGTGCGGGTGAAATTTAATTTTACATTTTGTAAAATTGTGCGGTAGCTCAGTATTGGGCTACAGAAATCGAGCGTTTCAAAAAATATTTTTTTTTATTCTTATTTTCATTTTATTTTGAACCTGCGACCACTTCTCCACAGAGATAGCTGGCAACGCAGAGATTCCGTCTTTCTTCTTTAATCTAATTTGAGCGCGAAAGTGACGGTGACAACATACTTCTTTCGACAAAAATATTCCCCATAAAAAAGTAAAATGGGTATCTGAACACCAAAATTGGTTTTGGGGACATATACTCCAAAAATCTCCCAAAATAGCGGTACGCCGAGACGCCGGAGGATTGGTGTAAAAGCAAATAATATTTATCTTTTCATAATAAACAACTTTGTCTCAGACATCAATGATGTAAGATGACAAACTAATAAACCACCCATCCATTACCACCAACACAAACATAATCAATGATCATAAGTTTCGCTGGCAAAATGAAAAATATTCGATTCAAACCAAATTCAATTTGATTTTTTTGCACCAGCAGTAGCGAGAAAATCGGCAACACCGCGTTAAAATACAAATTTGCTGAAATTTTAATAAAAATGAAACATGTAGATATCGGATTGTGTGTATTGTGATGGGATTTTAGTGGGTAAGTTTATTAATTTGATTGACGTCTAAAAAAAACTTGTTTACTATAAAAAGATCAATATTTTTTGCCTTGGCGTATGTGTATAAGTATTCAAATCTCTACCTCATCGGAAAGTTAGTTTAAAATTGATTGCAAAATTTGTACCGTACAGCTCCTTTCCAATCTGGAAAGTAAAAAGCTAGAAACCATTTATGAGGTGTCATATCGATGAAGCGAACGCAACGGTTGGCAACAGGTTCACCGGACAAAAAGGTATGAGTGGATGGGTTGGCGGTGTTTGATGGAATAATTATTTTACATTTCTTTTGGCAAATAATATTCAACATTTGCAGTATTTTATATATTCTTTAATATAAATATGCAAACGTTTTGTTTTGATTTTACGTATTTTGTTTGATTTCTTTTTTGTTATGCACATGCATGTAGATACTTTCGAATATATTTTTCTGCTTTTATTTTATGAAATTCAATAAATTCATTAACAATGAATAAATTAAAACTTACAAAAAATTATTATTATCTTTGCGTATTATTACATGGGAGAAAAAAAAACAATGGATGCGTGCAAGGCTCGCAATATATTTGATATGTAAACAGTTAAACCAACTGAATGCCATATACATAAGCTCACATATGTATAGTCATTCATAGGGATTTGATGTATAATCTATATGCTTAGGTAAATAATTCAAATTAAAAGAATTCTTTTATAAAGTTAAAAATTTATTAGATATCATTATCTTTTATATATATGTATGTAATAGCCCAATTCACTATAAATTGCAAATGGCTTTGCATCAATGCAAATGCAAATTTTTGTTCCATATCGCATGTATTTATTGTTGTGATAGCAGAAATATTTTGCATTTGTACCAAATCGTGAATAGGGCTGATATCTTGTAGTCGAATCATTTTTCTTTTACTCAATGCATCATTTTTTCCGCGCTTTAAGTTTTTCCTCCTGTCGATTTGAAATGTTATTAGATTTGAAAATTTTACAGAACGTCGTATAGGTATATAATTTTGTATACACAAAGGCAAAAAATATTGATCTTTTTATAGTAAATAAGTTTTTCTCAGACGTCAACGATGTAGGACTTCAAATTAATAAACTAACCCACTAACATCCCATCACAATACACACAATCCGATATCTACATTTTTCATTTTTATTAAAATTTCAGCAAATTTGTATTTTAGCGCGATGTTGCCTATTTTCTCGCTACTGCTGCTGCAAAAAAATCAAATTGAATTTGGTTTGAATCGAATATTTTTCTTTTGCCAGCGAAACTTATGATCATTGATTATGTTTGTGTTGGTGGTAATCGATGGGTGGTTTATTAGTTTGTCATCTTACATCATTGATGACTGAGACAAAGTTGTTTATTATGAAAAGATAAATATTGTTTGTGTTGCCGCCACTGCTTAAAGCTTCTTTTTTCTATTACATATTATTTTTTAATCTACTACAAAATTGTAAAATAAGTTCTAGAACCGCTGATTATTAATTCCACATATTCATTGGTCTGACTGTATTAAGCGAGAATAGTCAACGGCACAAAGCATCAGCGTTCCTGGAACTTATTTCATATCTTGATTTTCCATACCAGAAAGTATGTATATTTTATATAATGTAATTTAAGTACTTTAATGAATTGTAATTCCTTAGGAATTTTAACAGACGTGAACACTTGCGCTGGAATAAATAAAGTTTATATTTCATCTAAATCAGATTGTCACTCTAGTTCAAGATTCTAGTGAAAATCAGGATTTCGAGGACAACTGCCTCAACAAATTAAAATTCTTTCTGTACTTCGCAGCTTAAGTTGCTGCTGAAGATATTCTTTTTGAATTGCCCGAATACGCCATCACAGTGCCACGTGCCACCATATTACTTGGTCACTCGTCGCCATTTTGCTAACCTCAAAGTAAGTACAAAATGAACTCCTCACAAGGTCAACCACCAACCCCACACGATCTGCCTTCAGATCAAAGATCATTCTTTGTGTTCAGTGTCGCAAACACTTTCATAAAACTTGCGCTAACGTCCCTTCCACAACTTGTTTCGATATATGGAAGTGTGAATTAGGGATGATTCACAGTTACTGAATGCATTCAAGAAAACTATAAGCGACTATTTAACGAAAGGGTACATTCGTAAATTAAATGATTACGAAATACATGATCAACATAAAACGTGGTATCTGCCAATATTCGCAGTTTTTAACAAAAATAAACCTGGCAAGACGCGTATTGTATGGGACGCTGCAGCTAAAGCTAATGGAGTATCGTTGAACTCGCTGCTGCTTACAGGGCCTGATATGCTTGAATCGCTTGCAGGTATTTTGTATCGTTTTAGACAAAAATCAGTTGCTGTTTGTGGAGACATTGCCGAAATGTTCCACCAAATTTTTATTCGGCCTGAAGATCAGCACGCAGAGCGATTTCTGTGGCGTGATATTGACGTCAATACTGAACGCGAAATATATGTTATGAACGTTATGATTTTTGGAGCTACGTGCGCTCCTAATATATCGCAATTCGTAAAGAACTTGAATGCGTCAGAGTTCGAAAATGAATTTCCTGTAGCTGCTAACGCCATTAAGTGCAATCACTACGTAGATGATTATTTAGATTCATTTGACACGATCGATGAAGCTGTTAAGGTAACTTTAGATGTTAGATACATTCATAATAAAGGTGGTTTTGTTATACGAAATTGGATATCGAATGCAAATGAAGTTTTGCAAGCTCTTAGCGATAGTCAACAGATATGTGAAAAGAATCTAAATATAGGCAATGCTGCTGCAATGGAAAAAGTACTCGGAGTATTTTGGATTCCCAGCGATGATAAAATATCTTTTAAAATCTCATCAACGATTCTGCAAAGTGACATTTTTCTGGGAAGTCGTGCGCCTACAAAGAGGGAAATGCTACGCATTCTCATTTCGATCTACGACCCTCTTGGTCTTATAGGTCACTTTCTAATGTATGCAAAGATTTTATTACAGGAAGTTTGGCGAACTGCAATCAACTGGGATGAAGAAATATTGGCGCCCCAATTAGTCAAATGGGTTAAATTTTTACCGGATTTGCAAAATACAAAAATAAATCGTTGTTATCTTCAACATTTCAAAAACTATAATGATCTCGATGTGCAGTTGCATGTATTTGTAGATGCTAGTGCGTATGGATACGCTGCGGTGTCTTATATTAGGCTATCTAACAGTAATGAAGTAGTATGCTCTCTTATTGGTTCAAAGACAAAAGTATCGCCGCTAAAGCTCACTTCCATTCCTCGCTTGGAGTTAATGGCAGCTCTAATTGGTGCGCGATATGTAAGTAATATAGTCAAAAATCACACTCTCAAAATCTCTCGCTTAGTTTATTGGTCGGACTCGAAAACTGTCCTCAGCTGGTTACAATCAGATCATCGTAGATATAGCCAATTTGTTGCATTTCGAGTAACTGAAATTTTGGATTTAACAAATACAAAAGATTGGAGGTGGATTCCTAGCAAGTTAAATGTCGCAGACGAAGCAACCAAATGGTCAAGCAAACCAGATTTACATCAAAACTCCCGCTGGATCAATGGGGCTCAATTTTTATATATGCAAAAGAATGAATGGCCAACTACTTGTGCATTTCAAGAACCACCTACTACTGAAGAGTTAAAAAATAATGTACTACATATTGGTATAACTGAAAAGCTAATCGATATCGAACGTTTCTCAAAGTGGAAAAGACCGCTGAGGACAGTGGCATATACTTTACGGTTTATTGAAAATATCACAAGAAAATGGAAAAAGATAGAATTATTGTGTAGTGAGCTTCAGCAAGAAGAACTTCAAAAAACCGAAAATTTACTATATCTACAAGCACAGCGCACGACGTACATTGATAATATAAACACGTTGAAAGCGAACAAGCAGCTGCAAAGATCAAGTCGATTGTACGCTAAGTCGCCTTATTTGGACGAACACGATATTCTCAGAGTTGATGGTAGAATTGATGCAGCATCTGTACCTAAGGAGCAAAAAAAACCAATTATTCTCCCCAGGGAAAACCCGTTAACAGCGCTAATTTTATTGCACTATCACAGTTTGTATCACCATCTAAATCATGAAACCGCAATAAATGAAATTCGTCAAAAATATTATATTTCTCGTTTGCGCATCACTTATAAAGTTCAAGTTAGAAACTGTCAAATGTGCAAGATCTACAAAGCAATGCCCCAGGTTCCTCAGATGGCAAAATTGCCGCGTGCACGGCTAGCTACTTATATCGCCCCGTTTACATTTACTGGACTTGAATTTTTGGAACCACTTATGGTCACAGTGAATCATCATCAAGAAAAACGATACGGTGTTCTGTTTACGTGCTTTACTGTAAGAGCTATTCACGTGGAGATAGCATATTCTCTAACCACTAGCTCTTGTATCTTGGCTATACGAAACTTCATGGCAAGGCGTGGTACACCGAGAGAATTTTTCAGTGACAACGGCACCAACTTTATTGGTGCGGAAGGGGAACTTCGAGAAGCAGTTGAGGAGGTTGACAGAGACGCATTGATTAGACATTTTACTACCACTTCGACGAAATGGAACTTCAATCCACCCGCTGCACCTCACATGGGAGGCGCTTGGGAGCGACTGGTACGCTCGATAAAAACAGTTCTTTATAAAATAATGCCTAGTCGCTCACCGAATGACGAACTTCTTCGCAGCATGCTAGCCGAAGCTGAAAACATTGTTAATACAAGACCGCTAACATATGTTCCCCTTGAAGATGGTAATGATGAAGCCATCACTCCAAATCATTTCCTGGTAGGATGCTCGAACGATATAAAGCCAATTGCTCTTATAAACGACAGCTCTGAAGTACTTAAGCATAGTTGGCTTCGATCGCAGCAGTTTGCAGAACACTTTTGGAGGAGATGGATATCTGAATATTTACCTTCGGTAACATGTAGAACAAAGTGGCATGAGAAGGTAAAACCTTTACGTGTCGGTGATTTGGTGATCGTGGTTGATCCTATGTGTCCTCGTAATGTTTGGCCAAGAGGAAAGGTAATAGAAACGAGGTTAGCAAAAGATGGTCAGGTGCGCAGCGCAAAGATCATGACTGCAACTGATGTTTTGGATAGACCAGTTACAAAGATTTCTGTTCTGTGGCTCAAAACGTTTAGTAGGGCTGCGATATATGTCTTTTCTTGCCATACTGCGGGGTGGTATGTTGCCGCCACTGCTTAAAGCTTCTTTTTTCTATTACATATTATTTTTTAATCTACTACAAAATTGTAAAATAAGTTCTAGAACCGCTGATTATTAATTCCACATATTCATTGGTCTGACTGTATTAAGCGAGAATAGTCAACGGCACAAAGCATCAGCGTTCCTGGAACTTATTTCATATCTTGATTTTCCATACCAGAAAGTATGTATATTTTATATAATGTAATTTAAGTACTTTAATGAATTGTTAATGAATTGTAATTCCTTAGGAATTTTAACAGACGTGAACACTTGCGCTGGAATAAATAAAGTTTATATTTCATCTAAATCAGATTGTCACTCTAGTTCAAGATTCTAGTGAAAATCAGGATTTCGAGGACAACTGCCTCAACAGTTTGCTTTCACACCAATCCTAAAGCGTCTCGGCGTACCGCTATTTTGGGAGATTTTTGGAGTATATGTATGTCCCCAAAACCAATTTTGGTGTTCAAATACCCATTTTACTTTTTTATGGGGAATATTTTTGTCGAAAGAAGTATGTCAGTATTCCAAGCCATTTAGCCTGTATGAACAATTTTAAAAAATATTTTGCCAAAAACCCTCAAACAGAGGTACAAAGAGCAGGTGGAGGGTTGTGTTTTGTAATACACAACTTTGCCTCAGATGCCAAAGTTGTAGGACCTCAAAATAATATACTTATCTACCAATATAAATTATAAATGCTATGATTTTTGCAAAATAAATAAAATAAAGATGTAAAGCAAAAATATATTCCGTCGCATGCGCAAATAAATAAAAAAAATTCTTGTTTACATGTTATTGTATCAGCGATATATGAAATTTAACATGTGCAAAAGAATTAACATTGTCACCTCATGTTAAAATCAGATTGTAGCAGAAAACCGAAGCAAAGAATAAGAAGAAGAATCGTGTGGTTTTGTTGTTTTTGCGACAATTGACGAATATAAGCCATTACAGCAATTTCAAAATAAACATTTTGTGAAAAAATTAACATTGCACCTCATATGAAATGTAGATTTTCATATTAAATATTTTTTATGTCATTTATCAATATTCAATATAAATAAATGCATGCACCTCATAATATGAGATGTGGAATTTTTTATAATATTTTCTTTTTTATTTCCCTTATCAATATTAATGTAATATTCAAATTTTTTCTTAAATAACTACATTTGTAGCTAATAATAAAATAAAAATAATAAAACATAAGAAGAAATAAATAAAAAACAATGGATGCGTGCAAGGCACGCAATATATTGGATGTGTAAACAGTTTAGCCATCTGAATGAATGCCAATTACTTACATAAGCTCATACATGTATGGGCATATATAGGGATTTGATGTATAATCTATATGCTTAGGTAAATAATTCAAATTAAAACAATTCTTTTAAAAACTATAAAATTTATTAGTTATATACAATAGCCCAATAGCCAAAATGGTTGCCTTTCTAAGTTTAATGTATTTACAAAGCATAATTTTTATAATGCCGTAGGTTGCTATCATTATCACTTCATTTTCTTCATACATTTATTGAAACCTATATTCTTTATTACTTATCATTTTGTATTGTTTTTATATTTTAAAAAATTTTTAATTTTAATCCAATCTAACTAACCACCAGCAAAACCTATCAAACGCCTGTGTTTGCTACGGCGACTTCTCTGCTTGGTATAGTCGATCTCCACACGTTTAACACCAACAAATAATTCTGCCACGAATAAATGTACGCACATATTTTGTTTTCGTATGTACATATATGTGTGAGTAAATTGATCGAAACATCAACAAACAAACTCCGCACGTATTTTATTTTCTCCGTCTCTTCTCCTTGTGTTTATAGTTGTACAGTCATGCCGGGCAGTAGTGTGAGCGAGAGGGGAACTGGACGTCACAGTTATCCTTCACTTACGTTACAGTTATTCTTACATTTTATACATTTGAAATTTTGCCCATACCGTGAGCTAAAATGTTTACACATCAAAAATTTCTTGTTTACATGTTATTGTATCAGGGATAAATGAAATTTAACATGTGCAAAAGAATTAACATTGCACCTCTTGTTAAAATAAGAAGAAGAGTTTAGTGTTCTAGTTGTTTACCCGAATAAATCATTACAGCGATTTTGAAATTAACATTTTGAGAAAATCGTATGGCCACGGCAGAGACGTCGATAGATTTAACAGTGATAAGAAAAATTAACATTTTGATAAAAATATGAGATGCAATGTGAAATCGTATGGGCCAAAGCATTTACATTTTTTGTTCAGTTAGAAATATGAGATGTCATGTGAGAAACTACATGAGTGTAGTTATTTTATATTTAAAAAATAATGTAAACAAAGAAATTGCAATTGTAAACAAAGAAAGCAAAATTAAAAAAAGTATAAAATTTAAAATTTTCAAACAAAAATTTTAAATTAAAATCTATGCGCGTTTTTGGATTGCCTTTTTTTTGTTCTCCCATGTAATACTACGCAAAGATAATAATAATTTTTTGTAAGTTTTCATTTATTCGTTATTTATGAATTTATTGAATTCCATAATATCAAAGCAGAAAAATATATTCAAAAGTATCTACATGCATGTGCATAACAAAAAAGAAATCAATCAAAATATATAAAATCAAAACAAAATGTATGTATATTTGTATATAAAGAATATATAAAATACTGCAAATGTTGAATGTTATTTGCCAAAAGAAATGTAAAATAATTGTTCTATCAAACACCTCCAACCCATCCATTCATACCTTTTTGTCCGGTGGACCGGTTGCCAACCTTTGCGTTCGCTTCATCGGTATGGCACCTTATAAATGGTTTCTAGCTTTTTACTTTCCAGAATGGAAAAGAGCGAGTTGCCACCTCTGTGTAATCTATACTCATTGTAAATACCAAAATATACATCAAAGATGTTTGAAAAAAAGACTTCTTCCTTTCATTAGAGAGCACAATGTGTCCATATATTTTTGGCCCGATTTGGCATCATATCACTACGGCAAGAAAGCTCTGGAGTGGTACCAAAGTAATAACATAGTTTTTGTACCAAGAGAGGCCAATCCTCCAATTTGTCCGGAGCTAAGACCAGTGGAGAGATATTGGGCTCTTGTGAAAAGAACTTAAAGAGCACAAAAAAGGTGTCCCGAAATATCGAAAATTTTAAAAGGATATGGGAAAACTGTTCCAAAAAGGTGTCTGAAATAACTATCTCTAATGGAAGGCTTACCAAAAAAGGTCCATGAGTTCATAAATAGTGGTTAGAACTATAAAAGTTATATTTTTCTGTAATTTGTAAAATTTTATCAATTAAATAAAAAAACAATCAAAACTCTAAGATCAACCGTTTAAAAATTATTGAATTTTATATATGTTAAGATTTTTTCGATCTCACTCCTTATATATAAAAGATAATGATATCTAATAAATTTTTAAGTTTATAAAAGAATTGTTTTAGTTTGAATTATTTACATTAAATCCCTACATATGGCTATACATATGTGAGCTTATGTATATGGCATTTAGTTGGCTTAACTGTTTGCACATCAAATATCTTGCGTGCCTTGCACAATTCCATTGATTTTTTTTTCTGTTTTGTCAAAAATAAATTATAAACTATTTTTCATGTGTAAACATTTTAGCTCACGGTATGGGCAAAATTTCAAATGTGTAAAATGTAACAATAACTGTATCGTAAGATGTAAGATAACTGTAACGTCCAGTTCCCTTCTCGCTTGCACTACTGCGCGGCATGACTGTGCTACTCTAACCAACAAAGAGAAGAAGAGAAGGAGAAATTAAAATACGAGCGGAGTTTGTTTGTTTATGTTTCGATCAATTTACTCACACATATATGTACATACGAAAACAAAATGTGTGTGTACATTTATTCGTGGCAGAATTATTTGTTGGTGTTAAACGTGTGGAGATCGACCGTACCATACAAGCAGAGAAGTCGCCGTAGCAAACACAGGCGTTTGATAGGTTTTGCATTCGGTTAGTTAGATTGGATTAAAATTAAATATTTTTTTAAATCCCAATATGCATTGAAAATTTATTTCTTCAATGTTGGAGAAAAGCTTAGTTCTCAAATTGATTTCCAATGTATTTCTCAATTTAAGTTCAAACATTTTTCTCCTTGTTGACTTTCTACTTGACATCAAGTTGAGAATCAACATTTTTTTCAATCTTTGAGAAATATTTTAATTCTCAATTAGATATCAAGCACTTTTCTCCACTTGAAACCAAACATTTTTTCCAACGCTTGATATCAACTTGAATACGATTTGAGTTAAATTTGAGATATTATTTACAATATTTTATAAGTATACTCGTATGGCAATACTATTGATTTCTCACAGATTCTCACAGAAATTTAATTTGTGGAAAACATTTTCTGTAAATTCAATTCAATTTTGAAAAATAAATATAAAAAACTGAGTGAAAGTGAAAAAAATTCGAAACAAAAGTGAGGTGAAAATGAATTAAAGGGAAATATATGCTTTACATAATGTATATTTTGTACATAATTATAATTCAATTTGAGGGATGCGTAAGAGCAAAAAAGTGAAAAGTGAGGTTTGACAGGTTGGAGAAATTCCTTTGATATCAAGTTGGGAATCATAAATTTTTCAATTTGATAACTAAGAAAATCACCATATAAAAAATATGCCTTTTAAGTTAAGAAGACTATAATAGGACCATTGAGGTGCATTTGAAAATTAACGTTGGAGATTTGAGAAAGGTATTTGACCTCAAGTTGATATCAAACAATAATGTATACTGGGATATAAAAACAATACCTACAAAATGATAAGTAATAAGTAATTTAGGTTTCAATAAATGTATAAACAAAATGTAGTGATAATGATAGCAAACCACGGCATTATAAAAATTTTGCTTTATACATTAACCTTAGAAAGGCAACACTTTTTTTATCTATGAAAATAGCAAAATTTTTAAACAAAAAAAATCAAATTTATTTATTATAAAATCACTTATTTACATCAATAAAAATACATTGTTTCTTTCTTTGCGGTGCTTTAAAAAAGTAGTGGGGTGACTGGTCACCCTTGGTTGCCTTTCTAAGGTTAAATGCGGAAAGAACTTATTGTCGCCTGAGAATTGATTTATGTGTGTACAAATTTATATACCTATACGCCAAATCAATTCTCAGGCGACGTTATGTAAAATTTTCACATATAATAAAATTTCAAATCGATAGGAAGAAAAACTTAAAGCGCGGAAAAAAAGATGCAATTACACCTGCGTATATGCGAACATATCGCGCCCGATGCATTGAGTAAAAGAAAAATAATGCAACTACGATTTGGTGCAATTGCAAAATATTTTTGTTATCACAGCCACAAATATATGCGATATGGAATAAAAATTTGCATTTGCAATGATGCAACACCATGTGCAATTTATAGTGAAATTGGGCAATTATATATAAAAGATAATGATATCTAATAAATTTTTAAGTTTATAAAAGAATTGTTTTAATTTGAATTATTTACCTAGCATTTACATTATACATAAAATCCCTATATATGGCTATACATATGTGAGCTTATGTATATGGCATTCAGTTGGCTTAACTGTTTACACATCAAATATCTTGCGTGCCTTGCACACATCCATTGTTTTTTTTTACCGTACTTACTAAAAACACATGTTAAAGAAATTACAATTAAAAATATAATGGCTTTTTCAGTCCAACAATAAAAACTCAAACTTTTAAATTTTCACCAAAAGTGAACTCGTTAACTGACAGTGGTGCGTTTCTTCCCTTAAAGGGGCTTTCTTGTCTAGGTCCATTGAATTTGACAAGTTTTTACGATTTTTTTTTTAAATGAAATAATGAGCAGTAGTATTTAAACTTTGTAGATATATTTTATTACTTTAACAATATACTAAAATATTAAAAAAAAATTAATTTTAAGTAAACTAAAATTGGTGTTACAATTGCCCTCTTCAAAAAACGGATCTTGCTGGTGGGTTATGTTTTGGATTTTCCACTGATCTAAAACAAACAAAAAATTGCAAACAGAATGAGCAGGAACTAAAATAAAAAAAAAATTGACAAAATGGCGCGTTATTGAAATTTAAGTCACGAAAACAGATTGTCTATACTTTTGAAGCAGTATATACTTTTAAAATATATAACAACAACAAAAATCAATATTTTGAAAACTAGACTAGAAGGTGACCTAAAAGAGAAATTGAAATATTCTCAGTATTTATATTCTTGTCAATTAATGGGTTAAAGCATTTCTTTCATAGCTTTCTTTTTTACTTTTTGATGTGTAAACATTTTAGCTCACGGTATGGGCAAAATTTCAAATGTGTAAAATGTAAGAATAACTGTATCGTAAGATGTAAGATAACTGTAACGTCCAGTTCCTCTCTCGCTCACACTACTGCGCGGCATGACTGTGCTACTCTAACCAACAAAGAGAAGAGAAGAAGAGAGGGAGAAATTAAAATACGAGCGGAGTTTGTTTGTTTATGTTTCGATCAATTTACTCACACATATATGTGCATACGAAAACAAAATGTGTGTGTACATTTATTCGTGGCAGAATTATTTGTTGGTGTTAAACGTGTGGAGATCGACTATACCATACAAGCAGAGAAGTCGCCGTAGCAAACACAACCGTTTGATAGGTTTTGAATTCTGTTAGTTAGATTGGATTAAAATTAAATATTTTTTAAAATATAAAAACAATAATAATAAAGAATCTAGGTTTCAATAAATGCATAAACAAAATGTAGTAAGAATGATAGCAAACCACGGCATTATACAAATTTTGCTTTGTACATTAACCTTAGAAAGGAAACACACACTTTTTTTTATCTATGTAAATAGCAAATATGTTAAACAGAAAAAATCAAACTTATTTATTATAAAATCACTTATTTACTTCAAAGAAAATACATTGTTTATTATTTTTATTAAATGCAGCTAAGGCAAATCTCTTTGCGGTGCCTTTAAAAAGTAGTGGCGTGACTGGTCAAACCTGTTGCTTTTCTAAGGTTAAATGCGGAAAGCACTGAGAATTGATTTGGCGTATTTGTGTACAAATTCATATACCTTTACGACGTAATGTAAAATTTTCAAATCGACAAGAAGAAAAACTTAAAGCGCGGAAAAAAAGATGCAATTGCAGTTGCGTATATGCGAGCATATCGTGCCCGATGCATTGAGTAAAAGAAAAATGATTCAACTACAACATATTAGCCCTATTCACGATTTGGTGCTAATGCAAAATATTTCTGCTATCACAACAACAAATATATGTGATATGGAATAAAAATTTGCATTTGCAATGATACAAGACCATTTTCAATTTATAGTGAATTGGGCTATAACATATATATAAAAGATAATGATATCTAATAACTTTTTAAGTTTACAAAAGAATTCTTTTAATTTGAATTATTTACCTAAGCATATAGATTATACATCAAATCCCTATAAATGGCTATACATATGTGAGCTTATGTATATGGCATTCAGTTGGTTTAACTGCTAACACATCAAATATCTTTCGTGCCTTGCACGCATCCATTGTTTTCTATAAATTACCTGTCACCTTTCCTAGAAGGATTTTATTTTTAAAAATTTTGCAATGTCCACACCACCCAAAGAGGTATGCCAAATAGCGCGTTACAGATTTTTTTTTGGTGTTTGGTTCCCCTAAAAGCCTATATCCTAGAAGGATTTTATTTTTAAAAATTTTGCAATTTCCACACCACCCAAAGAGGTATGCCAAATAGCGCGTTACAGATTTTTTTTGATGTTTGGTTCCCCTAAAGGCCTATATCACCAATCCAAACAATAATGCAGTTTATACAATTTTTAATATATGCAATGGGGGATAAAATATATTACTGTGTTGAAAATTATAAAAGTACTTTTTTGTTCAAAAAAGTATTAATTTGATATTCATTAATAGATTATTTTTAAGCCCACAAGAATTGCTTTGACTATGCTTCGTAATAAGTAAAACAACATATGTTGTAACTATATTAATAATAAAAAAACAATTTATTGGAAAGAAATTTAATTTTTATACAAAGTAGTAGAAATTTCATAACATCAGCCAACCCATATGAATTTTCACATTGGCTGGCCGAAGCCACGCATAGTACTTTAGGTCCTTAGCGATACCAGATAGGAGTCCTAGGAATTATTTATCGAGTGTACACGTCATTTAAGATGCGAGTATGGTTAGTAAACTTTAAAAGACAGTTCACCCCCAGTTTAACGACCTCGTTCAGACACTCAAACTGTGGAGCTCCTAAGTATATTAATCGAGTTCGAGCAAAGAAGATGCTCTAGAGTTTCCCTCGCATCATGCCCCATACATTTCCTGCAATTATCATTGTCGGTTAGCTTTAATTTAAGCGCGTGCGTTGCTACCAAACAATGGTCAGTTAGTACTCCAATTACTGTCCAATTGCAGTCCTTACGATGGAACGATATAACATATTTTCGTACCTCTCGTTGTAGGGGTCACACATGACTTTAGCGATTTTACATGTGGGTTTATTTCTCCACCTAGCTATCGCTTTCTTCCACATGCGTGCTTCTAGGTTACAATTAGCTACTTACAGAGGCATCAGTACTTCGCTGATTTAATCCTCAATTTATCCATTGCTGCCCTGCACTGAAGAACACTTTTGGATGATGTCCAGTGTGATGTCAACGCTTTTATAGCTGATTGACTATCTATATACCATATATATTTATTGTTGAGTTGATCGTGGCAACACTGTTTGCAAGCTCCACAGCCTTCCTAGCGGCAAATATTTCTGCCTGGAATATGCTGCAATAATCACGAAGCCGGAAAGGCTTTCTCCAAGCCTCCCATGGAGGGTTTGGGACAGAGCTACATCCTCCAGATCAACAAGGAGGCCGAGGATTTACTATACGCATGGTTTGGGAAGATATAGTGGGGCGTTGGTAGCGTGTACCTTCAGCTCAAAAAGCGACACCCGAACGATAAAAACGAAAACACGATTGCTACAGGGGAGGTTGAGGAAGGCCTTGGTATTGAGGAAATCCTCTGCTCCTCTTTCAAGTTACGCGATAGTGAGGAAGCGAGTGAGATGGACGTAGAATCCAACATCGGGGTGGTACTGGACGCGCATGCTGAAGGTCTTCCAAATAAACCTGCATCGCAGTAAAATCGCCTCAGCTGAGCTTCTCTTCAACTTAGAGGAGGGCGGCTACGACGTGGCTTTAGTCCAGGAACCATGGATAGCTTCGGGTAACGTGGTATCTGGACTAAAGTCACCAAGCTTTCACACATTTACTCCGAACGGTACGAACAAGGGAAGGGCAGTTATACTGGTAAGAAAAAGTTTGAACTCGTATATTCAAACCTCTCTCTCCACAGATGATCTGACGGTGGTGGCATTAGAGGACGGCAAGGATGAGCCGTTACTCCTTGAGTCCTGTTATATGTCACACAAATAAGGCGCACCAACGCAGGAGTTTCAAAGGCTGGTAGAAGAAGCCAGTCCCTGGTCATCGGTTCTGACGCCAATGCCCACCATACGGTTTGGGGAAGCTCCGATACCAATGAAAGAGGTGAGTCACTCATAACATAAATATTATAAAGTAATCTCGATATCGCTAATCGGGGTGAGGAACCAACGTATATTGTACCCACCTCTGTAAATGCTCTCGATATAACTCTCTCTACAAGTAATAATACTATGGTCAAAGAATGGATGGTGCTTGAAACACAGTCATTTTCAGATCACAGGTATTTAAGCTTCAAAGTTAACTACTATCCTACTCAAATTAGCTAGTATTAGTTCTAAGGAATCCAAGATGTACGAGCTGAGACCTTTACGGCAGATAAGAGCGGAATGGAATGAGACTACAGTAATCAAGGTAGCGTGTAGAGGAACCCCTCAGGGAGGAGTCTCATCGCTGCTTCTTTGGTTGCTAGTTGTCAACAAAATTCTAACTCACTTCGATGGCAAAGCTCCAAAATTAGTAGCATATGTGGACGCCATTGCTGTAATAATAACGGGAAGATGCCTGAATACTCTAAGCTCACTTATGAGCGACACTCTCAAGACCATTCGCAACTGGGCGACCAGTGCCGGGGTAGACGTAAATGCGGATAAAACGGACTTAATACTTTTTACAAGGAAGTACAAGATCCCCGCATGGACGCCATCAAGTTTAAGCAACACCAAACTGACTCTAAAAACCCATACCAAATTTCTAGGGATAGTTGTAGAAAGCAAATTGCTGTGGAAGCTTAATGTTGAAGAAGGCAACCAATGCTCTGTACGCATGCAAAAAGATGCTTGGAAGCACATGGGGTCTGTCACCCTCTCTTATGCATTGGTGCTACTCAGCCATAGTTAGACCTATACTGATCTACTGTGTTTTAGTATGGTGGACTATAACTAAAAAGAAAACTTATATCAAGCCTTTGGAAAAGGTTCAGCGGCTGTCCGCGCTATGTATCACGGGTGCTATGAGAGCAACTCCAACGGCAGCTCTTGAAGCTATTCTCAACCTGCCTCAAATTGATCTCTTCGTAGAAAATCGGGCAGCAAAATCGGCAGAAAGACTACTGGCAAAGAATATACAATACATAGATGGCTCATCTCTTAAAATTTTTCCAAAATATGTTGCTTTAGTTTCGAGTGCGGGCGGTCGCAGTAAAGAGGAAGAGCGAAACCACTCATTTATTTTGCTTTTACTCTCTCCCATACACTCTCATTGTGTTTTTTTTTAGGCTCTCTCATATCGTTACAGAGTGCTGCCAAGTGAGACTGCGTATAGTTTCATATGAATGGGTTTTTTTTGCGGAGAACATGTGTTTTTTTTTTTTTTTTTTTTTGGGGAAGTTGCCGAATATCAATATTGCTTTCCAACCAAATTGATTTTTTTTTCAATTTGTGACCCAAAATTGTGGTCATCGCAAAATTTCTTTTTAGTAAATTTTTTTTTTTTTTTTGTATTCGAAAAATCACAAAAAGTTAAAATTAATTGATTTAGAAAGTATTTAAGGGGGCACTTCCAGTTGTAACTTTTAAAAAATCGTTTTTTTTCTTGCATTTTCTTAAAGAAAATGTTTTCAAAAATATGTCCACAAATTTTAAAGTTGATCCGGAGAAAATTTTCGACTTTTTGTTATTTCCAAAAAAAAAATTTTTCTTAATATTAAAGTAAGTTGAAATTTTAAACGCGTTTTTCTTAAAACGTCGTTATTGAAGTTGGTGATGACTATCGTTCAACAACTTCTAAACCGATTATTTCCAAATAATAATCTAGAGATTGATTGAAGGATTTTTTTATGCGTAACTTTGACAGTTGGCAATTTTGTTAAATATGCATATTTTTTTCTAATCTTGGTTAATCACTAGATAATCTTATAATGAAAGTAAATCGATTTCATTTTTGGAATTTAAATGATCTAGATTTGCAAGATGTTGGTCACTGCAAAACATGTTTTCCAGAAAGGCGTCGACGGAATCGCTCATTACTCATAATCTTTTAAACATTTTTGAATGGAAATTTGTTAAAGTTAAGTTCAATAATAGTTTTTACAAAAAACTTTATTAGTTTACCTAAAAAAAAATCTTGAAAAATGTATATTTTTCGGGTCACAACTGGGGATTTGAATTTTATAATCTGTGCTATACATAAAAGCGCACCGGCTTTGCGATGTAAATTCTGCTAAATAATGAAAATACCAGCTCATATGACAAGCACGAAAACAAACAAAAAAACCCTCTCATTAAGCAAAGCCAACAGCAAAAAGAAAGAAATAATTTCAACCACTCATTGAGTTTATGAGGACAATTCAATTTTGAGTGTAAACTGGAGGCAGTTATGGCTCCATAGAACAAAATTTTTGTGCAAATGAATTTGTTCGTGATGCGCCTTCTATGTATTATATATTCTTTGCTACGGGTTACTGGAGAATTATGCTATAGATCCTTCGGACATAGCTCAATTAGTCGGAACACATCTGATTCAGATTACGTGATCCCGAAATGGAGTTCTGGAAAGAGGATAAAAGCTGTTATTGAGCAGGAAGGCTAGCGTAAGGGTATGGAACTAGAACGTAAATCCTTCAATATTTTCACGGATGGCTCAAAAGTGGTTGAGGGGGTGGGCGCTGGTGTTTACTGTAGTGAGCTAAAGATCAGAAAGCCCTTCCGGCATCGTGATTACTGCAGCATATTCCAGGCAGAAATATTTGCCGCTAGGAAGGCTGTGGAGCTTGCAATCAGTGTTGCCACGATCAACTCAACAATAAATATATATGGTATATAGATAGTCAATCAGCTATAAAAGCATTGACATCACACTGGACATCATCCAAAAGTGTTCTTCAATGCAGGGCAGCAATGGAAAAATTGAGGATCAAATCAGCGAAGTACTGATGCCTCTGAAGTAGCTAATTGTAACCTAGAAGCACGCATGTGGAAGAAAGCGATAGCTAGGTGGAGAAATAAACCCACATGTAAAATCGCTAAAGTCATGTGTGACCCCTACAACGAGAGGTACGCAAAATATATTATATCGTTCAATCGTAAGGACTGCAATTGGACAGTAATTGGAGTACTAACTGACCATTGTTTGGTAGCAACGCACGCGCTTAAATTAAAACTAACCGACAGTGATAATTGCAGGAAATGTATGGGGCGAGGGAAACTCTAGAGCATCTTCTTTGCTCGAACTCGATTAATATATTTAGGAGCTCCACAGTTTGAGTGTCTGAACGAGGTCGTTAAACTGGGGGTGAACTGTCTTTTAAAGTTTACTAACCATACTCGCATCTTAAATGACGTGTACACTCGATAAATAATTCCTAGGACTCCTATCTGGTATCGCTAAGGACCTAAAGTACTATGCGTGGCTTCGGCCAGCCAATGTGAAAATTCATATGGGTTGGCTAATGTTATGAAATTTCTACTACTTTATATAAAAATTAAATTTCTTACCAATAAATTGTTTTTTTATTATTAATATAGTTAAAACATATGTTGTTTTACTTATTATCATAGTCAAAGCAATTCTTGTGGGCTTAAAAATAATCTATTAATGAATATCAAATTAATACTTTTTTGAACAAAAAAGTACTTTTATAATTTTCAACACAGTAATATATTTTATCTCCCATTGCATATATTAAAAATTGTATAAACTGCATTATTGTTTGGATTGGTGATATAGGCCTTTAGGGGAACCAAACATCAAAAAAAATCTGTAACGCGCTATTTGGCATACCTCTTTGGGTGGTGTGGAAATTGCAAAATTTTTAAAAATAAAATCTTTCTAGGAAATGTGACAGGTAATTTATAGAAAAAGTAAAAAAGAAAGCTGTAAGTTGATTATTTAATTCAAGACCTATCTTGTAAGTAAGTTTACCAAGACCTCAACAATCAATGGCTCTGAAAATTCCCATTCAAAGTAGCATTGATGAAAACAGGTTCTTAAAAAAATGCTTTAACCCATTAATTGACAAGCATAGAAATACTGAGAATATTTCAATTTCTCTTTTAGGCCACCTTCTAGTCTAGTTTTCAAAATATTGATTTTTGTTGTTGTTATATTTCAAAAGTATAGGCTTTTAAAAGTATACTGTAAATATTCGTATCAATATTTCCAGTATTTCGACTTCTACAGCCTAGTTAGCAGATGAGCGCAGAAGCAGGTAAAATGGCCGACCGAAGTTCAAACTCATTTATCTCGAAATTAAATTTTTTTGCATGATGGAAGACCAAAAACAAAAACTACTCTATCGATTCGTCTCAAATTTTACTATATTATTCAGTAAGCCAGTGCTTATCGCAGGAACTAAAAAAACGTTGAATACTTTTTACATACAAAAAGTAATGAAAAAACAGTCTGTTTTCGTAACGTAAATTTCAACAACGCGCCATTTTGTCAAATTTTTTTTTATTCTAGTTCCTGCTCATTCTGTTAGTAATTTTTTGTTTGTTTTAGATCAGTGGAACATCAAAAACATGACCCACCAGCAAGATCCGTTTTTTGAAGAGGGCAATTGTAACACAAATTTTAGTTTACTTAAAATTATATATTTTTTTTTAATATTTTAGTATATTGTTAAAGTAATAAAATATATTTACAAAGTTTAAATACTATTGCTCATTATTTCATTTAAAAAAAAATCGTAAAATCAAATTCAATGGAGCTAGACAAGAAGGCTCCCTTAAGGGAAGATATAGGAATGATCAAACATGAAAAAAAATTGTTTTTGTACCTGCCTAGGTGTAGGCGTGGTAAAGTGGAGCGAAAACGCACCACTGTCAGTTAACGAGTTCACTTTTGATGGAAATTTAAAAGTTTGAGTTTTTATTGTTGGGCTGAAAAAGCCATTAAATTTTTAATTTTAATTTCTTTAACATGTGTATTTAGTAAGTACGCAGTTAATTCATGGTAAAAAAAAATAGTTTATAATTTATTTTTGACAAAAAAGTAAAAAAAAAAACAATGGATGTGTGCAAGGCACGCATGATATTTGATGTGTAAACATTTAAGCCAACTGAATGCCATATACATAAGCTCACATATGTATAGCCATATATAGGGATTTAATGTATAAACTATATGCTTAGGTAAATAATTCAAACTAAAACAATTCTTTTATAAACTTAAAAATTTATTAGATATCATTATCTTTTATATATAAGGAGTGAGATCGAAAAAATCTTAACATATATAAAATTCAATAATTTTTAAACGGTTGATCTTAGAGTTTTGATTGTTTTTTTATTTAATTGATAATATTTTTCTAACCACTATTTATGAACTCATGGACCTTTTTTGGTAAGCCTTCCATTAGAGATAGTTATTTCAGACACCTTTTTGGAACAGTTTTCCCATCTCCTTTTAAAATCTTCGATATTTTGGGACACCTTTTTTGTGCTCTTTAAGTTCTTTTCACAAGGGCCCAATATCTCTCCACTGGTCTTAGCTCCGGACAATTTGGAGGATTGGCCTCTCTTGGTACAAAAACTATGTTATTACTTTGGTACCTCTCCAGAACTTTCTTGCCGTAGTGACCTGATGCCAAATCGGGCCAAAAATATGTGGACACATTGTGCTCTCTTATGAAAGGAAGAAGTATTTTTTTCAAACATTCTTTGATGTATATTTCGGTATTTACAAAGAGTATAGATTACACAGAGGTCGCAACTCGCTCTTTTCCATTCTGGAAAGTAAAAAGCTAGAAACCATTTATGAGGTGCCATACCGATGAAGCGAACGCAACGGTTGGCAACCGGTCCACCGGACAAAAAGGTATGAATGGATGGGTTGTAGGTGTTTGATAGAACAATTATTTTACATTTCTTTTGGCAAATAACATTCAACATTTGCAGTATTTTATATATTCTTTATATACAAATATGCAAACATTTTGTTTTGATTTTATATATTTTTCTGCTTTGATATTATGAAATTCAATAAATTCATAAACAACGAATAAATGAAAACTTACAAAAAAATTATTATTATCTTTGCGTAGTATTACATGGGGGAAAAAAAGGCAGCTCGGAGTTTTGCCATTACTTGTATTGCAAACTGGCAGCCTGCTTGCCATTTATCTTTTGACTCGCCCATTTGTGACAACAAGCTGGACGTTGTCAGTTCCACACCAAGGGCCTCCTTCAGAACCTCTCTTTCCGCGACGAATCTCACGCAGGAGCATAGAACGCGCTGTGCAGTCTCTTCTTCATTAGGGCACTCAGGGCAAAAGGGGGTGTCTATAATATTAAACCGGTGGTGTTTGTTTATGTTTCGATCAATTTACTCACACATGTATGTGCATACGAAAACAAAATGTGTGTGCACATTTATTCGTGGTAGAAAATGATAAGTAATAAGGAATCTAGGTTTCAATAAATGATTAAACAAAATGTAGTGATAATGATAGCAAACTACGGCATTATAAAAATTTCGCTTTGTACATTAACCTTTCTACTTTTTTTATCTATGCAAATAGCAAATATGTTAAACAGAAAAAATCAAACTTATTTATTATAAAATCACTTATTTACTTCAAAGAAAATACATTGTTTCTTATTTTTATTAAATGCAGTTAAGGCAAATCTCTTTGCGGTGCTTTTAAAAAGTAGTGGGGTGACTGGTTACCCCTGTTGCTTTTCTAAGGTTAAATGCGGAAAGCACTTATCGTCGCCTGAGAATTTATTTGGCGTATGTGTGTACAAATTCATATACCTATACGACGTCATGTAAAATTTTCAAATCTAATAAAATTTCAAATCGACAGGAAGAAAAATTTAAAGCGCGGAAAAAAAGATGCAATTGCAGTTGCGTATATGCGAACATATCGTGCCCGATGCATTGAGTAAAAGAAAAATGATTCAACTACAACATGTCAGCCCTATTCAGGTTTTGGTGGAAATGCAAAATATTTCTGCTATCACAACAACAAATACATGCGATATGGAACAAAAATTTGCATTTCCATTGATGTAAGGCCATTTGCAATTTATAGTGAATTGGGCTTTTACATATATATAAAAGATAATGATATCTAATAAATTTTTAACTTTATAAAAGAATTCTTTTAATTTGAATTATTTACCTAAGCATATAGATTATACATCAAATCCCTATAAATGGCTATATATATGTGAGCTTATGTATATGGCATTCAGTTAGTTTAACTATTTACACATAAAATATCTTGCGTGCAAGGCACGCACGTTTTTTATATTGAATATTGATAAATGAAAACAAAATCTATAATATGAAAATCTACATTTCATATGAGGTGCAATGTTTTTTTTCACAAAATGTTTATTTTGAAATTGCTGTAATGGCTTATCTTCGTCAATTGTCGCAAAAACAATAAAACCACACGACTTCTTCTTATTCTTTGCTTCGGTTTTCTGCTACAATCTGATTTTAACATGAGGTGGCAGTGTTAATTCTTTTGTACATGTTAAATTTCATAAATTTCACAAATGTTTCAATTTTATTTATTTAAGAAAAAATTTAAATATTACAAAAATATTGATAAATTAAATAAAAAAATGAAAAAGTTATAAAAAATTACACATCTCATATTATTTATATTGCATTTATTTATATTGATTAATGACATAAAAAATATTGAATATGAAAATCTACATTTCATATAAGGTGCAATGTTAATTTTTTTCACAAAATGTTTATTTTCAAATTGCTGTAATGGTTTATCTTCGTCAATTGTCGCAAAAACAACAAAACAAAAAATCATTTCGACTTTGCGCTCTAGATATAGATGTTATTTGTCTCTGCGTAGCAAGCCTCTGCTCACGTTCAAAACTGGATTCCTCAGTGTGAATTTGCAATTTACGAATTCGATTATTTTTAAGTCTATTATTTTTAAGAGCCAGATTCTTCGAGCGAATTCGAGATGAATATTGTCTAAAATTTTCAAAACGCTGTGAATGCTCTGGGCTAGACTCTACAACGTACTCTATATACTCTTGACGTCGATGTATTTCTAGAAAGTTCTGGTTTTCTTTTTGAAATTTTTCGTTATAAGAAATTAATTCGTTGGGTGTACGATTGACAAATATGTATACATATACTTGAGAGTATAATCTCAACTACAACAACGAAATAAACAAATAAATTATTTCAACATTTGTTTACAAAAAAACTATGATTTGGTATGAGCCTACTTACAACGCAAATACCTTCCTATTTAAGGGTTCTTTTATGATCCAATAAAATCGCAATGTTACTTATTAATCGGAATACTATTTATAAATTTTTTCAATTAAGTTCAGCAACACATTAATTATTCACGAAATAGAATAAGGTAATCAGCTGTTTTCATTTCCCAGCAGCCAAACAGCATTGCCAGATGTAAATAAACATTGAAAAACTGCAAACATTTATATACGAAAATTCATATATGCATATATACATATGAAGAAAAAACGAAACCGGTTTGATTGACAAATATACAAATGTCATTCAAACTATTCTACTTATTGTTTATTTGATATTCATCTCGTTAGCATTTACAAATAGAATGGAATTCGTAAGATTTTCACATTAAAATGAAGTTTTATTACTTTAATTTCATTTTATGCTTGGATATGTATATAACATGCATTTGACGTCAGATTTTTAAACATCGCAATGTCCGAGATGGCTAATGTGCAAGTTTGATGTTTTTCTTAAATGTTAGCCAAGGGAAAACTTTTTTTTACAATTTTTTAACACACATTTTTTTTTTAAAATTAAAACACCCACATAATAAGGCAACCTTTTTTCATAGTTAAACACAAATTGTATTTTAACTAAACTATACGCATTTACAACTTTGCATTTCATATGGACTTAAATTGTAGTTAATAAAAAAAAGAATGAAAATTTTGAATACATTTACTGTAGTCATGCTAAATGTTTTTCTTTTTAAGAACCTGTTTTGCCCAATCTCTTTCTTGAAATCTTAAGAAGATATAAAAATTTATAGTGGACGTTATCTCACACACGCATGAACTCCCAGAATTTATTTTTTTTTCTTAATTTATATGGCTATACATAATTCATAAATATTAATATAAACGAACTTACAATGAAAAAATTAATAAACAGTATATTTTTATATTCAGGTAATACGTCTGAATCATGAAAATATAATATTGCATTTTATGCCTGATTTCCATTTTAACAACACATTCATTTTTTGTTTTGGTTTTTAGCATTGCATTTATTAACGTTAAACCGACATCAGTGCGATAGGGTATGACAATCCCCAGAGCCTATATTTACTGAAATAATTTCTGTATCGGTCAAACTCTTATAATTTTCGTTTGTAGAACCTTTGCATAACAATCCTCTCAAGAAAATTTAGATATACATATGCAACCGGAGTGTTACCAGTTCCTCGTGCTCTTGTAAAAATTCGATGGGATATGACATCTCCACAGCAAAAATAATGAAACTTTTTGTGTAAATATTTTTGAATGCATATTCAAATTCGAATAATTTTTATTTTGTTTAAAAATCGTTTGAACATGAAATGTTTTTATGTTATTTAAATGCCCCCTTGGGGCATCCTTTCTCAACCTCGACCATAACACTGTCATCGTTTTCTCCCCTAGTGATAAGCAGCCGTTTGGATAGCATGGTATGAATCCATCGAATGACGATTTCTTCAACACCATATTCTCTGGCCGAAGAGCACATCGAGTCGAAGGTAGCGTTGTCAAAAGCCCCTTCGATATCGACAAACACTCCCAGGGTATAGTTCCTTGCTTCCAACCCTTGTTCAACTATACTAACACAGTCGTGAAGAGCTGATTCACAGGATTTTCCACTCTGATAAGCATGTTGTCGAGAATTGAGATGGTTTTGGCTTAGAACCTTCAGCCTGATGTGCTTCTCGACCATGCGTTCCAGACTTTTAAGCAAAAACGATGTCAAGCTTATCGGTACAAAACTCTTCGGTAGAGCGTAGTTATCAACAACTTTAATCGAGGGCCAAAGACGTGGAATATATCCGTGAGCGAGACAAGCCGTGAAGATCTTTTCCAGAACCTGCATATGATTTCTCCCTCCCCGCTTTGGCATGATTGGAGAAATGCCGTCGGGTCCAGGGGACTTAAAGTCATCGAATGACGAAAAGACAAATCTTAATAGCTATAAACCATCTTAGAGGCTATAAACCAGTCGAGCCTTCTGGTACTGGAGCCAACCTGACCTTGCAACCCGGGAAATGCGTTGCAAGGAGTACGTAATTAACTTCTGACCTAGAGTTGGTGTAGGAGCCATCGGGTTTCAGAATTGAGTCCAACTTAGCCGTCCGGTCCCTTTGAAGAACTTTGCATAGCTTTGCCGAAACCTTCTGATCTACCATTTCACTGCAAAAATTTCTATAAGAGTCCAGTTTTAAATATTTCACCATCTTCTTATAGTCCTTTTACAGCTGACGGTAGGCAGCCCAGTCCCCTTCCAACCGAGATTTAAGGGCTCGGTTCAGAAGCTTCCTGGAGTTTTTCCGGAGTTTCGAAAGCTCAGCGTTCCACCAAGGGACCGCCTTACCTAGTCTACTTACTCCTACGTTCCGGGCATACCATCTCATAGCAATCAGCCAAGATTCAGCCTAATGTATTAGAGGCTTCCTCGATTGACTCTATTGTCCGGAGTTTAGGAACGACGCGAACTCTTTCTTCGACCAGCTCACCGAATCGTGTCCAATCCGCTTTTCGAGGATTTCGGTCGGCAGGAACCAATTTTAGCTCAGCTGCAAGACGAAACTCTATGTAACGGTGGTCCGAAAGGGAGTCATCTCTAAGAATTCGCCATCCGGTGATTTGATCAGCTACTATACTGTTTGATAATGTCAGATTAATCACCTACTAATAACAAAAGTCGGGCTGGTGCTAACGTTTTGAATTACCAGTCGGGATGACAGAATGAAATGCAACAGCTTATTTCCCTTGAAGTTACACTTGGTGCTCCCCCAGATAGTGTTCTGAGCATTGACGTCACAGCCCACTATTAGTCCTAAGCCATTTGATTCCGCGTATCGTTCGACTTCCATCAACTCCCTCGTAGGAGGGGGTATAATAGAATCGTAACGGTACTTTATTTTAACTGCAACGAGGTCTTGATTGCAAAATTGTCTTAACGTCGTGCAGTCAACCGCTTTCGGCACAATCATGTAAGAACGCGGACGAACCACTCCTTCACAATAAAGGACGGAACCCCGCTTAACTCCCCCAACGCGTCTGTTCCACACCCATGGTTCTTGAATTAAAATTATTTGGGGATTTGACATAGAGTTGGTCATCATCACCTATTTCACCTTACCTTCATCTGAATCCAGTAGCGTAATGAGAACGCGTCCCAAATTCAGATAAAGGCGCATGCCGTACCTAGAACGTATGACCTTCAACGGTAATTTGTCTAATGACAAAATTACAGCCTTCAAAGACTGGTATTCCAGCCAGCGTCTTAGTTAGGCAGTCGAGTGGATAAGAGTTGGAGCACTGCACCTGCAAGATGCCGTGATCCGACCTCATCCGCTCAAAACTAGGGGACTCTTTCGAGGTCCCTATGGCCTCCCAGAATTGGCTGTCGACAAAGTCTATCTGTTGTTGAGACAGTAGACCTTGTCCGCCGTCGCTATGGATCTCAACCGTCAGCACGCTCGCGGAAACTTGAGCATAGTCACCGCTCGCGGAAGCCAGTTGATTTCCGGGCGCCGTATCCGGTGCACTGCTTGTAGCCGCATTCCTAGCTCCCGTACCAGGGGTTCCGCTGGAGCCTTGGGCAAATTAGACCGTTAGATCGCCGCTATCGTTCGCTTCTCCTGCCGCTACCGCAGCTACATTCTTAGTGGCCACCGCAGTCACCACGTTAGACCCACTAGTGGGAGTAAACCCACCAGTGAATCCAACAAAGCGACCGCCTGAGGCACCTCGTCCTGTAGCAGCTTCCGACTGTATAGAGCTGACTACTAAGGATTCTTGCTTTTCAGCCCTCCTCCTTTTCGCCTTGCTCATTTTAGCCGGAGCAAACACCGACGCTTCCCCTGTCAAGTTGACCAGATCAGACGGGTCATCATCAGATCTGTTTCTCTTGCCAGTTTCAGGAACATAGCAGAGACGTAAGGGCAACTTTCGCAGATGCATCTTCCGCAGTTTTGATTTGGGTTTCCACAATGGCATCCACCGGAGTTTCTTCCACTGCTTCATCCCGAACCATAGCTGCAGCTCCCACATCCTTGAAAGCTTTCGCCCGTCTCTGCCTTATCCTTTTGGTCTGTCTTTTGGGCAGATCGACCCCTGAACCGGTCACTGCTTCTGTATCCATCGGCTCGATGGTACTGTCCGAGCTCGCGCTGGCATTAACCATCAGACCAATAGAAGGCATAAGCGGTGCCTGGAGAGGAGCCGTCCTGGTTTCCTCCCAAACGGTACCAGGATTTGCCTGGGTTCCATGCACCTCACGGACCATGTTAGATTCCACCTGACCGGCCCCTAAACCAGGCGCAGCCTCAAAGCCCATCGACATGGTGGTACTTTCCAAGTTTGTACAAGGTTTAACCATAATCCGGCGGACATCGTAAGCTGCGTCGGAGCGCTGCTACGGTAATGAGCCGTCCCAGTCTCCTCGAATTCAGCGTCAGGTTTTGCAGAGGTTTTCTGCACCTTTTTAGCCTTTTCCGATTCCTCTGCTCTTGCATCGTCATCGCACAGCAACAGACTCTCCAGCGATTTGCTGATAGAACCAGGGTTTCGAGCCTGCACATCCATTGCTCGAGCCGCTGGCGAACCAGCGGGGGAATTACCACCAGTGTGGTTGCCCCGTGCAGAGAAAATCTGGTTTATACTCATTCTTGACGTTTTCGGCCCTATTGGATACTCTCCAAGGAATCCACAGTTGAAGAGCAACCAGTTTTCGACTGTTCAAGCCCTCAGTATTAAATTTTCAACGAGCTACATATTAGTGTCCTACCGTATATTCAGCTTCGGCTATTCGGCCTAAAAACGCATCTTCAGCTACGGCTTCGGTAAAAAATGGCCGAAATAAAGGGGTTTCCATTAGGGACATAACAATTTTATCTAATAATAAAACACAGAATTTTTTGAGATATTGAGTTCAAATTGTAGTGCAAGCATTACATTTTATGAATGAAATTCAATTTCGGTCATATGACCACCACGAGTCCGTTTACAGCGATCGATTCTTTAGACCCAATTTTTCACCAATCTCGCACACATTTCAACCGGAACGTTGTCAATTTCGCGTTTGGTATTATCTTTGAGCTCGTCTAAAGTTGCTGGCTTGTTGGCATAGACCAGTGACGTGATGCCCCATAAAAAGAAATCCAATGGCGTTAGATCGCATGAACGAGGCGGCCATTCCACCGGATCATTTCTCGAGATAACATGTTCACCAAATTTGCCTTTCAATAAATCGATTGTGACGCGTGCTGTGTGGCTAGTGGCACCGTCTTGTTGAAACCACATATCGTTGATGTCAAGTTCATCCAATTCTGGCCAATAATATAATTAAAATAATCTTACAACATAACACGATTGCGCTCTCCATTGACGGTAACATGGTCGTTTTCTCAGCGAGTTCGTATGAAAAAAATATAGAGCCAGTTTTTCAGCCTCTTATCTCCACTTAAGCACGAAAGTTAATTTTCAAACTTTTAGTTTTTTCCGTTTTCTGAGAAATGGTACTTTTGGAGATACGTGGTTGAATAATAGAGGTAACGATATGTTAAAGCGAAAAATTTAAAATTTTTCTCGATATGTTGATAAAAATACAAAGCTATTATATTTTCATTGTTCTTCATAAAATATCATGAAAAAAACAGCTGCCACATCAGACTGATGAAAAATATTTGTTATCTCCTCCGACTAGTGTAGCAAGTAAGCAGTTATTTAGTGCCATTGACCAGCTTTATATTTGGAGTACCTATTATTTATGTTTTTCTGTTTATATTTGCAAATAGGTAAAAAAATGTTTGTTCAGATTTTTATTCTATTATACTTTAAAAATCTTTCGCTCTTCGGCTTCGGCCGAAGGTAAGAGGAATGGCCGAAGTTCGGGTACGGCCAAAAAGTCACCTTCGGTCGGACATTACTACATATTGTTAAATTGCCATTCATACCACGGAAGTTATGAGTATTCGAAAATGTCTCTTTGGCGCATGTTCGAAAACATTGAGTGACCACTGCTTTAAAACCGTAAGAGATAATAAAAAAAAGTAATCCATAGTCTTAAATCCTAAAATTTTCTCTGCCAGCTTACAAAAAAAAGCATCAAGTTTAAAGGAGTGTGAGATACAATGAAATACCTCATTTTAACAGTAATCTTTGCATAAATAGGTTGTGACGATCCAAAATTTCGCAGTACAAATTTTGGCCGCACAAACACCTGCTGCGCCCCTGTGTGCCAAACAACGCCCCTGAACATCAACAGCCTAAAGCAAAAATGAAGAAGAGCTGGCATGGCAACAAAGCACAGAACTACTCTGTGTACCAAGAACAACAACAGCGATATACAGAATTATTCTGTGTACAAAACAACAACAAGAGCAATGCACAGGAAACTATAGCATAGCAAAATCAACAATAAACTCTATGCTGCCAGCAGCACACACAAATCCAACGGTATCATCGTACGACGCAATCGGCCTACTACGATAATAATTCAAAATTTGAATTATTAAATAAACATGCGATCGAGCCATCCAATGAGAGTATGACAGCGAAGCAAATTCCAGTAGCGACAGCGACAACTGGAATTTAAGGAAGAAGAAGCAGACGGTGTATAAAAAGTGCTGCGCAATGCAAATCATGATCATTTTTGGCAGACCGGCAAGGCGACTACATCGCGGGAGCATACATTCGGGTGAGTAGAAGACAATCATGAACATATATAGATTATAAGCATAGGAATAAGGTTCCAAGTATTTGGTATTGTGTAGTGACTTAACCCCACTATACAATACTATATACTCAATCAGACCGTGTGGTGCCACTTGGATGGTATAATCCCTACCATATGACCCCAGACGGTCAGTTGGAAACTTAGAATAGCTTCTCTTAGGAACGAGTAATCGGGTGGTTGGTAGTGTATTGTTGGCCTAACCCCCCACAACACAGTACCAAACACTTTAAGTAGACCGTGTGGTGCCACTTGGATGGTATAATCCCTACCATATGACCCCAGACGATCTGTCGGCAACTTCCCGTAGCGCAGCAGTGTTAGGAATTAAGCGACCAAGTGTTCTGTACTGTATTGTTGGCCTAACCACCACAATACAGTACCAGACCCTGTAAGCAGACCGTGTGGTGCCACTTGGATGGTATAATCCCTACCATATGACCCCAGACGGACTGTTGGAAGCTTAAGGTAGCATAGAGAATAGCAGGACAATTACGGACGCTCTACTCCACCCGCGTCCCGTAGTCGCTGCGCCGCCAGTAAACGGGATTTTTCTCTGTACCCGCTGCTCGCTCGCCCTATCAGGCGCATTATACACATCGAAGACAACGATCCGTGCACTCTGCTCGCTCGCCCTATCAGGCGAAACATACGCATCGAAGACAACGCTCTGTATATTCTGCTCGCTCGCCCTGTCATACGCATCATACTCATCGAAGACAACGCTTGATACACTCTGCTCGCTCGCCTTCTCAGGCGCATCATACACATTGAAGACAACGATCTGTACACTCTCCTCGCTCGCCCTATCAGGCGAATCATACGCATCGAAGACAACGATCTGTACACTCTACCCGCTCGCCCTATCATGCGAATCATACGCATCGACGACAACGCTTTGTACACTCTGCTCGCCTTAGGAGGCGCATCATACGCATCGAAGGCAACCCTCTTGATATTCTACTCTGCTCGCCTTATGAGGCGCATCATACGCATCGAAGACAACCCTCTTGATATTCTACTCTGCTCGCCTTATGAGGCGCATCATACGCATCTACGACAACGCTCCGTATACTCTACTCGCTCGCCTTATTAGGCGCATCATACGCATCGACGACAATGCTCTGTATACTCTACTCACTCGCCTACCAGAGGAACTGCAGAACGCGAGGGAACAGTGCCAGCAGTTTTGTGTGTGTGATATTATTGTTAGTGAAATTATACACCCTATTATTAGGCAAAAAGTGAATTAAAGAATACTGAAATTAAAACCAAAATGTGTCTCAATAATATACAGTGAGGGTCCCCTGCAATCAAAAAATTCTGTATCCAACGAACCACTGGAGCCCTACTGGAGCTGAGCTCTACTCTGGCCTGTGAAAGAACGTTGCGTTACATGACGCGCGAGCAGGGACCCTGAAGTGAAAAAAAACTAAAAACAAAACTTACAGACAATTGAGACACATAGTGGAAAAAAAAAAAACAAAGAAACAGAAACAAAAGATCCGGAGGGGCAACCAGTGGCATAAAGTGAAAGACCTATTGACCATCAGGCAAAATTAATTAATAAACTTGGTACAATTAATTAATAAACTGTTGTTGAAAAAAAAAATTGTCGAGAAAACTGTGTTCAAAATAAATTTGAATTGTGCTTGAAAAAAAACTCTTGTTAAAAAAAAATATAAAAACTCTTGTTGGAAAAGGAACTATTGTTTAAAATAAAAATTTGGTCAAAAAAAAATATAACGCCCTTAAAAATAATAACTAATAGATCACATTCAGGCTAACATGGCGAAATTGGCATGGATCCGAGGGACCCACCAGTAACGAGGAGTGGAGGTAGTCCCGATAAGTCCATCCCGTATACAACAACACTCGCATACGACGCTACGCACATATTCGCCACCGTCCGCCTAGGAAACATATCAGTCAGTGCCACCATCGACACCGGAGCCGACAACCCTCCTCAAGGACCAAGGGGTCATCCAGAAAACAAACACTAATGTTCTCATGGCAGACGGCAGCCCTAGGCGTGTTCTTGAGGAGATTTCAATATGCATCCAGCCAGGGGACCGGGAGTCATCGACCCACTCATCCTCGGGATGGACTTCTTAACGAAAACTAATGCCATCTTCAGCTGTGGCGGACAGAGCATAACCCTCCAGCGAACCACTCCGGCGCAACGATAATATCCTACCCCTACATGCATTGTCGTACGACCGGTTGCCGCGGATGAGCAAGAAGCAATAGAGGCCTTCCTCAAGGTCGAACTAGAGAAATTTGAACACCTGACAGATACTTCCGACATTACCTCCCACCGTATTGTCATGAAGGATGAGCGGCCCATCAAGCAGCGGTACTACCCGAAGAATCCAGCAATGCAAGCCATCATTAACAAAGAGGTCGACGAGCTGATACAGAAGAAATGCATCAAACCATCACACAGCCCACACAGCGCACCCATCGTTCTAGTGAAGAAAAAGACTGGACAGTGGCGGCTGTGTATTGACTACAGGCAGCTCAACGCCAGACGCCTACCCCCTGCCACGCATACATCACATTCTCGATCGCCTGAGCAACGCCAAGTATATTAGCAGCTTAGATCTTAAGAACGGGTATTGGCAGATTCCCATGCATGAAGACAGCAAGCAGTACACAGCACTCACCGTCCCTGGGCGTGGACTATATCAATGGCGCGTCATGCCATTTGGGTTACACTCCGCTCCGGCCACGTTCCAGCGGGCCCTAGATAAAGTCATCGGGCCGGAGATGGAGCCCCATGCGTTCGCCTATTTGGACGACATCATCGTGACGGGGTCAACGCTGCAGGAGCATATGGAAATCCTTCGAGATGTCTTTCGGCGATTGAGGGAGGCGAAGCTGCGGTTAAATAGAGAGAAGTGCGAATTTTTTAAAAGGGAAATCAAGTACTTGGGGCACGTAGTGAGCGACCAGGGCATCCACACCGATTCAGATAAAATCGCCGCCATACAAGAGTTGCGTCCACCAACCAACGTCCGAGAGCTGCGCCAGTGCCTGGGAATAGCGTCGTGGTACCGGAGGTTCGTGCCGGAATTCTCAGACCTTGTGCACCCTGTCACCAAGCTACTAAGAAAAGGGAAGCACTTCCACTGGACGCAAGAACAACAAGACTTCTCGCACCGATTCACCCTACAAACCGATGCAAGTAATTACGGGTTGGGGGCGGTGTTAACACAAGACAAGGCAGAGGAGAACAATTCGCCAACCAAGAAGGAGTGCTTGGCCATCGAGGGCTACCAGTTCACCGTGATCACCGACCATCAGTCATTCAAGTGGCTCAATTCAATCGAGAGTCCTTCAGGGTGAATAGCACGGTGGGCCCTGGAGCTCCAGCAGCATACGTTTGACATTCAAACCGCAACGGGAAGCTGAACGTTGTCGCTGACGCACTGTCCCGTCAACCATTGACAGCCGTGAGAAGGACCGGGACAGAGGCAACTACCAGTGAGCGCTGTGCCTGGATGGAAAAGAAAATAAAGGAGGTACTCAGTCATCCAGAGAACTTCCCAGACTACACCATCCAGGAAGGTCACTTATACCGGCACATTCCTCAGCCAGCAGAGGAAGGAGACGACGATGCGTGGAAGCTATGCGTGCCAACAAATTCTCGAACACGGGTCATGCAAGAGAACCACGACGAAGCGACTGCAGGGCACTTAGGCGTCAGGAAGGCTATTGCCAGAATTTGTCGCCGCTACTACTGGCCGGGCATGTCAGCACTACAGTGAGGGTCCCCTGCAATCAAAAAATTCTGTAGCCAACGAACCACTGGAGCCCTACTAGAGCTGAGCTCTACCCTGGCAATAGTATTGAACTTCCACAGTGGACTTTGCAAGGGATTTTTAGTGTATTTAATTGTTCCGTTTCTGGAAAAAAAACTGGTTGTAAAACTGCATCTTCTCTCGCTTCTGGTGCTGAAAATTCTGCATCCGAGTCATCACTATCGTATTCGCCATCGGAACCTATTTCTTCTGGTACATCCATCCTAGTCATCACTAATCATCATCTTCGCCGGTTGCATATGGTTCTTCTTCATCATCATAACCAAACTGGTCAAACCAAGAACTTTCCAATTTTTTAACACAAATCCTCCAAAAACAAACCAAAACACGCAATAATATCAACACACTAGCTAATACTAAATAAAAACATTGTAAAAGATGCGCAAAAACAGAAAAAACGTCAAAAATACATTGAAAACCATATTTTCTTATACAGCGGAGCAATCGATGACGAAAAAATAAAATTTATATACGATTTAAACAAAAAGCCGGAACCTTAGGCCGATTTGACAAAAATTTACCTGAGTTATAAGCAGTTGAACTTAAAAATAGTGTAAATTTGACATTAAAACCGGATAACCGGAATAATAATAGAAGTTGCCTAAAATCCAGTTTTCATATAATAGTAGCTAGAACACACTGGTCTTCGCCGGTCGATAGATATACTCCGGCAAAGACGCTAAACGAGCCCTTCAAAAAGGAGTATTTTTTAATTATTAATAAAAAACAACAAAAACAAAACTTTTTTATTTTTCATATTTGCCAATAACGGCAGTTTGTTAAAAGTAATTGAGGTAATTAATAAGTTGAACATTTTATACCAGTACTAAACCGCTTTTCCCAACTTTGAAAGGTTATAGAAAAATATTTTCCACATCTAGGCTAACATTTTTTAATATACGTAATTTTATATACGTTTTCATGACACAAAAAATCTAAATTTTATGACTTATTTCGAACAAACATACTTTCAAGAGTTTATGTTCAAAATTTCAAGTCAATCCGAGCAGTAGATCGTAAGTAGCAACTCGATTTGTAGCGCGCTACTGTTCATGAATAAAGTGCATTCAAAACTTTAAAAGTGATTTTCTCCGAATGAATTTTTTGAAAAATGCCTTTGCGGTGACCGCGATATCTCAAAAACTAATTGACCAATTCATCTAATTTTTTCCTAGTTACAATACGGAGTACTGTCATTTTTTCATGTGCAGTATTTGTCTTAACTAATAATTTTTTTTAAATACATTTTTGAGACTCAAAAAATCTACTTTCTTTTGCATCATGATTTCCGTATAAGAAAAAGGTTTTTTTTCAAAACTTTTCGCTGTAGTACACAACTGTAAATTTTTTGTCTTCTTGATTACAATTGAGTTGTTGGCATTCAATCGTGGTCACCGCCAGACTCTGCAGAAAAAACGTGCATCAGGACAAGAGCTACAACTTCTACAATTTTCAATATTTTTTTTATATCCGACCACTCTTTTTTTTCATAAGAATATGTACTATGTGTACCTGTTTTGCTAGTTTCAAATAAATTATTTCAAATAATCCAAAAAAAAAAAATCACAAATATCCCCTAAGTTTCCATACCAAAACGTATATAACCCCTTAATAAATAAAAGGCCTTTTTTAAAATAATTATTCGAAAATCGCATTTCGGTAAGTGTGGAATAGGGAAATACGAAGATGTTTTTGCTCTCCTATAAAATTTTTAAATTGTTGGATATCACGTTTTGACCACTGCCTCTTCAAATATATTAGTCGGATATCTATTAACAAGAAAAAAAATTACTATTTCAACCCATGGAAACAATTATTTTTTCCCACTCTCAAAACACTGTGCACCGTAGAAAAAGTAAACCATTTAAAGCAGAATGCATGGTAAAACTGTAAAACATTCCCCTTAGATTTTATTGTGGGGTGCCATTATTGTGTTATTTAACCCTTCGGAAGCGCGCTCTGAAAAGTTACATGAGAGGACGCTCCGCGACAGTACAGGCAGTATTGATTGCAATTTTTCTTATAGCAAAAACTTCATTACAATAAAACAAGTGATTGCTTTCTTTAAGCATTTATTTATTAATGCTTATCCGTCATCGTTTTAACCCCAAGGGTTAATTATTTTGGAGGGTACTGTAAATGCAATAAAATACAAAAATATTATACTCGAAGATGTTATACCAACATTAGAACAATTAACTCTTTCATACCCAATTTTGCGTATGCAACATTCACTTTTATGTGCCATAAATAAAATGTTTAACAGATATTACTATTAACGCTATTTATATTAGGTATTCTTCACATTTGCTAATTGCCGAATATTTGAAATTTCTTGCTTAAAGTAATACTTGATTTTTTCCACATTTTTTTACATTTTTAATGCATTAAAAAGTGTTAAGTGTCACTTATATTATGAAGACAGCAATAAATTGTGTGAAAGAGACGATTATATTAAATAATATAGAACGGTCAAATTCAGGCAGAACGTCTTTAAAAAAAATAATTGGAAAAAATTCAAATCGTTAAACAACATTTACGTTTAAAAAATATTTTAAATGATATTGTTAGTTCAAAATGGAAAAACATATCTGGAAGGACGAGTATGTATCTTTTCTTATGGAAAAGGTGCATATAGCTAAGTTTGTATGGAATTACAGAAGTATTTCATACAAAAACAAATTAAAAAAGCAACAGTTTTGGCAAAAAACTGTGGATGAGATGAATCAACAATTCAAAACCAATCCAAGATTTTCTTATGGTAAATAGACATATGTATATAGGTATTTCTACTAATAAAATGTTTTTAGGTGAATTGGTAAAAAAATGGAATAATACAAAGTAATTGGAAATATAAAAATTTCCTTTCAGCAACTTCTGAGCCCACTTCCCCAGTAAATAATTTCAACAAAAGGAGTTTACATGTAAATAACGTTTTTTTCTTAAAATATATGTATTTATTTGGAATTTTTTTACTTTCACAGAATTTGCGAAATGAGCCCAGTTCACCAAAGAAAAGAAGTTTGCTGTCCAATTCACCAAAGAATAGAAGTTTGTTGGTTAATATCACCATACATACATACATAGTAATTCAAGGTTATAAACGCACTTGTTGTCTTGAACATTAAAATTGCATTTACACAATTTAAATTTTTTGTTTTTAGCTATGAAGACAGACAAACCTATTACGAATGTGTTTTAGAAAATACCAACTTGTTTTGTATTCCAAATAGTAAATGCATCTAGATAAAAGAACAAACTTTTTATTTTCATAGAATTTCGACTCTGAAGACTACCAATATGAATTTCTTTCGAATGAATTCCTGAATTCAACTGATCCATCCACCAGCTTTTTCCAAGAAGAATTTGAATTAGACGATGTCCCAACAACTACCAAAACAACTAATGTAAATATAACACAAAATGAGTTGTTATTGGATCGCACCCAAAATTCAAAAAGGACTTCGGATCATGTAATGAAAAAAACAAAAACCACTTTCGTTATCTCTGTTAGACTATTGAAAAAGCGCGACCCCAAACATTGGAGTCTGCTCATCTGTAGCCTAGGACATTGACATAGAAAGTGAAGAATCGATTCTGTCTCTTCTTCATCATGACAACTTCTGCACAGTCTGCTCGTTGTAATGTGCCACCGTTGAAGCATTGGTGCAATAGCACAATGTCCAGTTATGACTCCTGTGAGCAGACGTACTGCAGATTTGTTGTGCCCTAAGAGGACATTTGAAACTATAAACTACAAGGCCCGTGAAACTATACAGTCATCTAGGTTAGTCCAAGCGTCATTTGACACCGCTATGGTGTACTCGTCTATATTCCTAAATAGTTCACACATCGGAGATTGTATAGAGGTATCCGCCTCGTTAATGTCCATTTCAGAGCCCCTTCTGGCCATTTGATCTGCTATTTCGTTCCCTTCAATATTGCTATGTCCAGGAACCCAGCAGAGAGTGACCTTGTAGTGCTCAATGGCCACCAGTGAAGCACGACATTTCTTTACAATCTCCGATTTAACTATTTTTGATTTTATTGCCTTCATTGCAGCCTGACTGTCAGTAAAGATAGTGATATTCGAAATCGGAATCGTACTGTCTTGTAGAAGTCGAGCAGTTTTCTCAATAGCAAAAATCTCTGACTGAAAAACGCTGCAGCTGTCAGGAAGACGATACGACTGCCTTAGCTGCAGGTCTTCGAAGTAGAGACCAGCTCCAGTTCCATTCTCCATCTTTGGGCCACCGGTAAAGATGGTAATACCAGCATTACCTGTTACCGAACCCGACTCCCAGTCTTCCCTGGTTGGATAAAGAGTTGGAATTCTAGTAATAAAATCTAAATTTGAAGTCGTATAATCCGTGGCTACATCTAAGTCAGCTTTGATTCCATTTTGACCCTTCCGCTTTATCTCACTCAAAATTGTAGAGTGTCCATAGTTTGCTGATCTCCACACGTTGGATTCTCTTAGTCTAAGAGCTCCTTTTGCGGCACAGCCTTGAACAAACACCCGTAACGGTAAGAGATGAAATATCATATTCAGACCTTCCTGAGGTGCACTACTTACAGTCCCTGAGATTCCCAGGCTTGCAAGTCTCTGTATTTTTCCCATGCGAGCTTGGTTGCTCTTCTTACCCAACGCCTGCCACCAGACGAGAGACCCATAGGTGATGATGGGTCGAATGATTGTGATGTACATTCCATGAATAACGTACGGCGGCAATCCCCATCTTTTCCGAAAGGTCCTTTTACAGGTATAGTATGCAGCCATTCCCTTCTTCGTTCTCTCTTCGATATTCCTTCTCCAATTAAGTTTTGAATCCAGAATGGTACCGAGATACCTTGCTTCCGAAGAGAGATTCAGTGTCACTCCATCCAACCTTGGTAGGGAAAACTTAGGTATTTTTGTTTTTCTAGTAAACAAGACTTGCTCAGTCTTAGCAGGGTTAACTGCTAAACCGTTCCGTCTAGCCCAGTCGGAAATTTCGCCAAGTGCTGATTCCATAAGCTCACTAATCGTCGACAAGAATTTGCCAGGGATCAATATTGCTATGTCGTCAGCGTAGGCTACCACTCTCGTTCTCTTTTCCTTGAAAGTTCTTAAAATCTCATTAACTACTAGGAGCCATAGGAGGAGTGACAATACCCCTCCCTGCAGCGTTCCCCTTCTAGTCCTCTTACTTACGGAGCTAATACTAATAGCAGCGTTAATGACTCTGCCTCTCAGCATTGTTTCAATCCATGCCACTATGAAATCCTTAACTCCATGATCCATCAACGCCTTACAGATGGCTTCCGTGTTTACATTATTGAAGGCTCCTTCAATGTCAAGGAAACCTACTAAAGCGTACTCCTTAAAATCTAATGACTTCTCAATGATACCAACAACTTCATGAAGAGCGCTATCCACTGAACTACCTTTGCGGTATGCGTGCTGCGCGATGTCCATTGTGTAAATGCTGATAGTCCCTCTTATATATAGGTCAATTAGCCTCTCAAGTGTTTTTAAAATAAACGATGAGAGACTTATCGGCCTATAATCTTTTGCAGTAGAGTGATTTAGTTTTCCTGCTTTTGGAATGAAAACTACCCTGACCGCTCTCCAAATCTTTGGCACATACCCACATGTTAGACATCTTGAAAAGATTTCCACTAGATGAGGCCCCACGCTCTCAAGAGAATGCTGTAGAATAGCTGATATAATTCCATCCGGTTCCGCTGATTTAAGCGGGTTGAATGAATTTATCGCCCAGGCGACTTTTTCCCTATCTACAATATCCAAGATGTCAGTCCTTGATGCCCGGACAAGATTTGCCATCTGATTTTCGATGTCGGTCAAGTCCGTGCAACCAGGAAAGTGTGTCTTCATCAGAACCTCAAGAGACTCCTGGCTCGAGTCTGTCCATGATCCATCTATCTTCCGAATGCTGCCGAAAGCTGTGGTAGTTCCAGACAGTATTTTTCGAAGTCTTGATGCCTCATTTACAGTCTCCATGATTCCACAGAACTGCTGCCAAGAGTCCCTTTTGGCAGAATTAATTTTACTTTTGTATTCATTAAAACTGCCCCTATACTTATTCCAATCCTCTTCTAGTCGGCTTAGCTTAGCCTTGTTGAAGAGTCTCCTTGATTTTACACTAAGTTGTCTTAACTCTGCGTTCCACCAAACCGTTTTTGGTTTGGATCGTGGCCTAGTTTGTGGACAACAAATCTCAAAAGATTTATTCAATATCCCTGTCAGACTTTCTACTGCTTTGTCAATGTTAGCAATCCCTTGGCCAACTTTGGCTTTCGTCTATGCAAGGTTTTGGGAAGCCGTTATTGAAAATTCAGACCAGTTCGCCCTTTTGGGATTCCTAAATGACCGTGAGACCTCTACTTCAGAGTTTATGGTGAAAAGTATCCGACTGTGGTCCGAGAAGGAACAAATGTCTGATACCCTCCAATTATCAACCCTAATAGTATTGGAATCTGTGGCCAACGTTATATCAATGACTTCTTCCCTAACCCTGTTACGAAACGTTGGTTGATTACCCTTGTTGCATATAGTTAGGTTAGTAGAAAGAATGTAATCAAAAATGGGCTCACCTCTACTGTTGGTATCAGAGCTGCCCCAAAGTTCATTATGACCATTTGCGTCACAGCCAGCCACCAAGTCCAATCCGCGTGACTCCGCATATGCGACCAGTTACCGGATTGATTGTGGGGGCGGGCCTTCCTCATCGTATGGAAAGTATGCGGACGTTAGCAACAAGATACGCTTGTGCCTGTGTTCGCATACCACCGTTGTGAGGTCTCCTGTGCTGTAGGGAGTTAGAAGAAAAAGATTAATGCTTTTCTTGGCAACTATATAGGTTCTTATCTTACCTTGGGTTGGTGGAACATAAAGGCGATAGCCGTTTAGCCCTAGACCGTTAACCCTGCCTCTTACAAGCCAGGGTTCTTGAACCAGAGCTACGTCCACCCCCTTTTCTGCGATGAACTTCATCAGGTCGAGAGAGGCTGAAATGGCAGCTTCCAGCTTTTTCCCTGTTGGTTTGTGACCCACCAGGAACACGTACCTTTAGGGTGCCTAACCCGAACCTGATGCTGCCCTCGCAGCTCCTTAGTTTGGTAAGTGACGCCTGATCTACTGCGATCAATGCGTCACTACCCACTCCATTTTTGCAGGGAGTCATAGAGACCTGTCACTCTGATGTGCTAAGCGTCTGGTTTTGACGCCCAATATGTCTCAGTATGGATTCCTGATCCGGAACCGGAGGAGGAATCCACACTGATACTATCGGTCGAACCGGAAGCCGAGACCGAGGAACTACTTCCAAACGGGCTCCCTGTCAGAATGCATCAAGGCTGCTGATTGCACGCGTTAAGAAATCTAAGGATTTCTTGTTGCTGCAACCAACAGCCTTAACACCCTTCTGCCAGCCAGCCCCATCGAAAACTGGCTCCTTGCTGTCAGCCCTGAGCATCGCCTCCATCAGCTTAGCTTCTACAAGTAGCCAGTTCTCCGGCGTTATCTTCCCATCAGGGTTGACGTTGTCGATGATGGCTACTTGTAGCTCCATCGGAGAGTCGAAGGAGGCCGAAGGTTTCGGCTTTTTCGGATCCCTTGGAGTAACCTCATCGGACCGGGCTCTTTTCAGAGCCTTGCCCGATGAGGAACTCTGTTCCCTATTTGGAGAGCCTGTGGACTTAGGTATTGGTGGCATGCTAACGCTTCCACCTGTGGCCTGGTCTATTTGCTTCTCCTTTTGGCACGAGGAGGAGGTGGCGTTATTCTTCTCGAACTTTGCCACAACCTTCTCGTGCTTCTTGATAAGATCCTTCTCCCTTTTTGTAAAGGAAGAAGGATCTTTTGCCCTCATTTTACGAAGGTAGTAAGCCGAGCGCTTGTAGCCATTTTTGGTCCGTTGCTCTCGGTTTACCACCTTCCTTGCCTCCTTCTCCGGCGCGGAAGCCGCAGCCGAAGGCCGGGGAGGATCATTGAGCAACTGCATCTCAACTTCCGAACCAATGTCATCGACGTTGCTAACCTGCGATAACGAGTCATCATCGGTTGCGGTGTCGATGCGTAGTTTCGAAAGCTGTCACCGTGTCCCTGTCACCACGGCTTCCTGCCTGCCCAAAGTTGGCTTGGAGACACTCTCCCTTCCCCTCCCAGTAGGATTAGTAGACTGGGGTATCGCTGCACAGCCTAAGAGGTCGCTGGATATCGACGCCAGGTAGCCCTCTCGCCCACTACCTACCGCTAGCACTGGAGATCCTACTCCCTACACAGTAAAACCTTCCTTTGCTGACTCACCCATGATTACAACATGCTCCTCATCCCTGTGGGATTTCTTTTGAGTCTGCCATCCCATGTACACAAAGACTCAGACTCGACGGCCCCTGACCTGGAGAACAAACGTCGTTGTGTGCCGCCCCTAACATGGAGAAAACAGACGCACACTGGGTAGGACTTTGTTAATTGCTCATCAGCCGGCCTGCCTAACGTGGGTACCCCTGTCAGGGGAACAGCCTAAGACTGCCCCCCGGTCAGTATAGCCCGACGAATCACTGCAACTTAAGCCCCCACACCACGACAAGGTGCCAACCCGTGTGGGGGAAGAAATTGATAAATTGGATTTAGATTTAAAAATTACTGCAAAAAAAAAAATTTCCTTATTATAATGGACCTTCAATCGGAACAGCTAAAACGGCAAAAACCATGAAACGTATTTTAGAATTTTATGTATAAAAAAAAACAAAATTTATTCTATGCACATGAGATTTTAGCAAAAAAAGATCAAGGATTTGAACCTTTTTTGGTCGTTGCACAGTGTAATCAATTAATGACATTTAGATTACTTCTGCGCCAAGTCTATTTTTGCAGTAACGTTATGCAATAAATCTGTAGTGATGAGGCTGATAATGGAAATTTATGTGATAATAGAGTACATGTTTAAAAAATTTCTTTCAATTACTTACCTTACTTTTTTGTTACCTAACATTGAAACTAGTTTTTGGTTTAGTTAAATTTTTTTTTAACTATTTGTCTCTTGTTTTCAATGGATTTACCATAAATGACATATTTGTGTACAAGTTATTTTAAGAGTTGTTAATTATAATAAAATAATACATATCATACAAACGATATATCAGAAATCTATTTGCATTTTTCATAAGCCGGTGTTATATGTACATGTGCAAATATTTTAATGAAATCCAAATAATTACGGTATTGTACATATCGATTATTTTATGATGATCCCCAAAAATATTTCAGCCAAACAATTACCGTTCGTGATCTGGACTATCTGGAAAAACATTTAAAAATCGACTTTTGTACGTGAAAATTTTTTGATAGACTACTTTTAGCCAATTAAAAGTTCACTAAAAATAGATATTGAAAAATTCTAGGGTTCTGCAAAAAAACTTTTTTTAGAACTGGTAGCATACTCGAGATAATGAGAAATTTTAGCCATATTTTTATTTTTTTATGCAAAACCCAAGAATTTTTCCATATCTATTATTAGTGAACTTTTAATTGGTCGATTTTTAGAGGTTTTTTCCAGATGGACCAGATCACGGCCGGTAATTGCTATTTGAAATATTTTAGGGATCATCATAAAATAAACCGAGGGTCATTTTCTTGAGGCAATTAAGGTAGGTATAGTATAGGTTATATCGAAATATTTTTCCAAGTTTTTATTTATGTTTTCGGTGCTCCTAGAGGTTTTTCTTTTGTTAGTAGCAATGTCAATAGAATTTTCCTCAATTAGATGATTTATTTCATCATTCCCTGTGTTGTCAAAAGATCCGTTGCTCTTAATGTTTTCTGTCCTTAAAAAATTATGTAGGCAGACACAAGCTAATACAACTTGAACTGCATCCGCAGGAGCACGATATATTGGAGCAAATAAAACTTGAAACCTATTAGCCAATATTCCAAATCCATTTTCCACTACGCGCCGATTTCTTGAGAGCATGTAGTTGAATCTGATTTGGCTAGGTGTGAGGCTTATGTGGGAGTATGGCTTCATCATATACTTTGTTAACGAAAAGGCATCGTCAGAAAGAAAAGTGTATGGGGAAAGTGAAAGCGTTGACGGCAAATTGGTGGCGGGTGGTATATGCACTTCCTTCTTTTCAATGGCATATTTTAAGAAAGAGCGAAGCCACACTCCTGCATCACCAACATGGCCATTGACTCCAACATCTGTATACACAAATCAGTAGTTGGCATCAGCAATAGCCATTAAAATAAATAAATGGCTCCCTTTATAATTAAAATACGTGGTCCCAGCTTTTGCCATAGATCGTATTCTACAGTGCTTACCTGAAATCTTTAATGTTCACTTTTATCAACTCTACTAAAAATGTTTGTAAGTATTTTACTATCTATGGCTCCTATACAATTTGGTAATCCCCAAAGTTCATAAAAGTCTTTTGCAATTTTTCGCCAATCATCTTCACACTCAGGAAATTTTAAAAAATAAGCGTTAATCGTTCTTCCGGTCCTATGCAATTTCTGAACGTAGTGTCTTGCTTTGTTATAAATGGCCGTACTTTTTCCAAATTGTACCGGCGTCATTCTTAATATATTTTTGTATAATTTGGAATCCTCGCAGTGAATTTCTTTAATTTGTTTATAGCTAAAGCCTAAAAAATATTAGTAGAGTGAACTTTTACCAATAAATAAACTAATTATAATAGAATTTTTCCCCACCTTCCTCCTCTCTGTGTAGTAGCCAAAGTGCAGAGAGTGCTTTTTCTTCCTCCAGCTCTAATAAAGCAGCTGCATTTAATAAATTTATATTTGCAGTATACAAAATTTCTAGATCCTCCTCCATTTCTTTTGTTTATTTATTTGAAAAATGTCAACTTTTAATGTAGTACTGTCAAAAAAAAATTGCTAGCAGCTTTTTAAGCTAAAAAAAGTTCATTTTTAATGTATATGAGAATTGTATTGTATTGTATTATAGAGGTTTCTGTCGTTGTACCGCGACCTATATTGTACGTCCCTCTTTTCTATCTAGTCTTATCTGCCTAGAGTACCTCATCCAGTCCAGTCTCCCTCAAGAATTTGAGTATTGCGCCCTGATCTATGAATATCAGTTCGGTACTGGGCACTTGGTGCATGCCCAGACATTTCCTTCTTTTGTGGAAAGAAGGAAATGTCTTTTTAGCTCCACATTGAGCTAAAATATGTTCTGATGATTCGTCTTCCTCATTACAAAACCTACAAATTGAGCTTTGCTCAACCCCTATCTTGCAAAGGTGTTCTCTGAGCCCGCAATGCCCAGTCAGAATACCAGCTAATATGTGCAAACTGTTTTTGTTGAGACCAATGCAGAATGCGTACCTACTCTTATTATAATTACCTAAAAGCGCTTTGAATTGCCTCAGTCCCGTAAGATTGGTAAAGAGTTCTTGCCTCTTGTTCCTCTTTTCTTGCCTGAGTAATTCCCTGATTACGCTATCTCCTATTCCACAGAAGGGTTCAGGTCCCACGAAAGTGGTTGCTGCCCCCTTTCTTGCAAGCTCGTCTGCCTGCTCATTACCCTCAATTCTTGCGTGTCCAGGGACTCAACATAGAGCGACTTTGTTGTTATTGCTCAGTTGATTGAGCTTGCTCAAACAGTCCCACACCAACTTAGAGGTGATCTCAAAGGAACATAATGCTCGAATGGCTGCTTGGCTGTCATGACATGATTGACATGATAGCGATATCTTGCCGTTTGTACTTTCTATCCAGGTTGAATTGCACACATGTGCTAATTGCATGAATTTCAGCTTGGAAGATGCTAGGATACTTCCCCATCGGCTCAGAGTGTTTGATTCTTGGCCCAAATACTCCTGCCCCAGTTCCATTCTCGGTACGTGACCCATCTGTATACCACTCAATCGTGTGTTCTTTGAGTGTGTAGTTATACTCTACACCCTCCCATTCGTTCTTACTACTAAGTTTTGCAACGAAGTGTTTCTCAAAACTACACTGTTTGTTCATTTTGTCCTGGGGACAGTCCAAGAGATAGTTGTCTTTCGCCGGGTTATCTCGGTCTCCAAACCCTATAGATCTCCTCGTCAACCTTTTATTTCTTGTTCCTCTTACGATTGCTGCCTTGAAGGCACTCTCTATCACGAGGTGAAATGGAGTGAGCTCCAATAGTACCTCTAGTGCAGCAGTCGGACATGTTCTCATCGCTCCTGTTATACAGATACATGCTAACCTTTGAACTTTCCCCAATTTAGCTTTCGCTGTTTTTAGTTGAGTTCTCCTTGCCCACGCTAATGCTCCATATGTAATGACTGGCCTTACCATCATTGTGTACATCCAGCGCAGTACACTTAGTTTACATCCCCAAGTTTTCCCTGCTAGCCTTCTGCATACCATTAGAGCGCGAGTGGCTTTACTTGTCACTGCCTCAACATGCGCTTTCCATGTGAGTTTACTATCTAATACTAAGCCCAGATACTTTACCTCTTGCTTTTGTTCAATAATCTCCCAGCTAGTGATATCGGTTTCCAGCGCGGGAGCGATCTTTTCCTGGTAAATGGAACTATAGTGGTCTTTGCAGGGTTAATATTTAGCCCTACCGACCTGCACCATCTCCTAGTAATACCTAGCCCTCTTTGTATAATGTCACAAAGAGTTTCTTCAAATTTCCCCCTGGCTATGACGACTATATCGTCCGCATTCCCTTGACAGTCTATGCCCGCCTCTGAGAGTTTCATTAAAAGTTCGTCTACTACCAGGCTCCACATTAGCGGTGAAAATACTCCTCCCTGTGGACATTCTCTGGTTGTGTTGACTGATATGGTACCTAGCCCTATTTTCATCTCAGCTGTTCTAGAGGAGAGCATTTCTGACATCCATCTAGATGTTGTGTTATCTACTCCTTTTCGCCTTAGGGAGTTATTGACAGCTTCGTGTGAGGTGTTGTCGAAAGCTCCTTCTATATCCAGGAAAGCACATACTGCTACTTCTTTCACATCTAGTGCCCCTTGAATCTTCCCCGCTAAGTCATGCAGAGCTGTCTCGGTAGACCTGCCTGCTCTATATGCATGCTGATTGGGGTGCAATGGATTTGTGTCTAAGACTTTACATCGTATAAAGTTGTCAACCACCTTTTCAAGTGTTTTCAACATAAACGATGTTAAGCTTATAGGTCTGAAGGACTTAGGGTTGGTGGTATCTTTTTTGCCCACTTTTGGTATAAATACCACCTTTGCCCTTCGCCAAGCTGTTGGTATGTACCCAAAAGCGAGGCTACTTCTCCCTATACTAATAAGGAATGGCAATATTTCCTTTATGCCCTTCTGTAATAGAGCAGGAAATATGCCGTCAAGACCAGGTGATTTAAATGGTTGAAAAGTGTTTAACGCCCATTCCAATCTAGGCGCAGAGCATATTTCTGCTGCTACCTTCCTGTCTACTCTGTTTATTCTTCTAGGCTGCTCCTCTGAATTCGTGCTATCTAACCCAACACTTCCAGGGAAGTGTGTTGCTAGAAGCAAGCTAGTTCTTTTAGCCTTCCTAATTTCTTTATTATATTCAGTTAGTTTATCCCTATAAGCTTGCCATTGTCCGCTCCGTTTTGCTAAATTATGGAGCCTACGTACCTCGGTTCTAATGTCACTTAGGGTACTATTCTACCATATGGACTAGACTTTCCGCTTTTTCCGGGCAGCTGCCCTCGAAAGCATCTAGTATTGCTTCGTTAAGTTCATTTACGGAATATTCGAGCCCATGATGATTTTTTATCACCTTGCACGATTTAATACCTTCTAAGTTACACTTACATAAGTACTTCTATGTATTCTGTCCAGTTTGTTTTCTTGGGATTTCTAAAGGACGGTATTTCGGTACTTGTGCCCTCTAGGAGGAACTCTATGATTTTATTATCAGAGAGTGAGTCCTCTTTGGATACCCTCCAGTTCTTGACTAGTCCTACTATATTTGGACTGCATACTGTTATGTCTAATACTTCTTTCCCAACTCTAGTAACAAACGTAGGTTCATTCCCTACGTTTAATATTTCTAGATTAGCGGATAAGATAAATTCTAAAAGGTACTCACTTCTGCGGTTGTCGTTTGTGCTGCCCCATATGGTACTGTGAGCGTTCGCATCGCATCCGAGGAGAAGCGGCAGTCTGTGCCTGTTGCAATACTCCACCAGTTGCCTCACTTCTGGCGGCGGTGGTGACGACTCCTCACCCGGAAAATATGCCGATGCCACTGCTATGGCGCATTTGCTGCCCTCGATGTTAAGGTGGGCTTGAATTGGAACTAAATCCCGCGTTAAGACAAACATAATTAATGTTGTTTCTAATTAGAATACAGGCCCTTGGATTATCCTGCCTGTTATCCCAAATTACCTTGCCGTTTTTATAGGCCATTCCTCTGATTGCACCTTGGTAGTCCCAGGGTTCTTGGATCAGTATCAGGCCCAGGTTAAATTTTGAAAATGTCCTTGCAATCACCGCCGAGGCGGCTCTTGCGTGGTGGACGTTAACCTGGGCACATTTGATGCCTGTTCCACTGCTCATAGAGCTTACTTAGCAGGGCTTTTGCCCCTACTACTGCCACTCAACAACATCCTTTCTTCCTCCTCATATATAGGGCAGTCCATATTGAGGAGGGAGAGCTCGATACCCTCAACTTCAGTCGCGGTCGAAGATGGGAGTACTATGCCTTCCATTTCGCTCGCGACTGATGATGGTAAAGTTTCGACCTCCACCTCGACCACGGCTGAGTGCACTCTTTCCGTTGCTTTCGGCTCGTCATTGCTGACTGCCTCTGGCTCGGGATTCGAGGTGTCCTCTTCCGTGGCCCGTTTGTGCACCCTGTGCACTGTGACCTCACCAAACCAGTAGTTGATGAATATGAAAATCATAAATTGGAGAAAAAGAGTTATCCAGTGGTTGTCTACAGCTTCATAGCTATGTTTTTTTAACCTTTACTAAAGGACAAACAAACCAATGTAGAAGCAAAAAATTTGGTATCATGATTGTGGAAGACCTAAGTAACCATAATTTCACGACATAAGGTTACTCTCAAGACCCATTATAATTCGGGCGTCAAAGGGTTAACAGATAATATAGCCTATCCAGTTTTTCAAGACGTTTCGGCTCTCTGCCATAGAGCAAAATCTGTAAGTAAATCTGACTTTTTTTGCCCTGAATGGGAAAGAAGATCTCGGAAAAAAGACCAAAAACAGTGCGAGGACTCGAGAGCATTGTTGAAGAAGTTTGATTCGACCAGATAAGCAATGATTACCCAGTGCAACAAAAATTTTATGCGCAAGACTTTCTAACGGTTTTATAGTAGTTTTTAACAATGAATATTTTGTATCGCCCATTTATCGAAGAATGAGGTGTAAAACCCCATTTTCAAGAGGAAGGGAAGGAAATTGCTTGCTTCAGACATCAAATTCGTATCTGTTGAAAAAAATAAATTTTTTAATAGCCCCTGAAAGCCCCATTTTTTGACTTCAGGTTCATATTGTGGAAGAACTAGAAGTGATGGAAAAATTAATTAAGTACGTAGTCGTGATCAGTGACCTTAAATTACTATAAAACAGTTGGAAGAAAAAATTAAAATTTAGCTGTACTGTGTTATCTGAAAAATCTTTATGTTTGTATGCCAAACCGTAAAGATTTAATCCGCCAATAATATATTTTTTTAGTTTATGCAAGTTTAGTGCTTGCAATTTTTTTAATTGAAAGTAAGATTACATATGTGACGCACGAGAACTTAAAATTTTCTTTGTTCAAAGCTGCAATTCATTAAAAATGGGCTCTTGCAGCAGATCAATTGAAAAGCTCTTACGAATTGGTAGACCAGCAGTAAATTTTAACAATAGCAGTGAACAATCAAAGAGCAGAAAGACTGCAAAAGTAGGAAAGATTCCTGCTGTGAAAAAAAATTAATTTATTTTTTTTTTTTGAATTTTGTTATATAACTTTATTTTTTTGTACTAATTAGAACGAAAAATATATTTTTTAAAGTAAATCCATGATTTTTTCTTAATTTCTCACAAAATACCATCTGGGGCTTTTTATGTTGCGTAGAGTGTAAATTAATGTGCACTAATGAGCATCGCAAACGATCATTTTTATGACATTATACATAAATTAATTCCTTTCAGCAAGGTTATTACCTTGCTGAAATATTATAAATTTTTAAGCTTTTTGTTTCTTTTATGTAAATTGGAGTGGATCGGTTTTGACAAGAGGGGTAATTTTTTTTAACTTCTCTTACCTAATAAAATATTTTTTAAATAAAATAAAAGAAATAAAAATGGATATTTTTAAATAAAATCTTAAATGCCAAAAATTAGTTCCAAAATAATCCAAGCACACAAAATTTCAACAAAATCGGAAGGTAATAATTATCCATTTATGTTGCTATTGTAGTATTTTTTTTAATGCATTTACAACTTGCTCACGTAGCAATGTGCTAAATCAGGGGAAAGTTGTATTTATCTTTGTATTGGCCATCAATAGACCTACCGTTTTTATTATAATTTTTTATACCGGGGTTTTCTGTGCCAAGAAATCCATTTTTGATGTCAATTTGCACTTAAAAAATATTCTAAAGAAGGCTCTGGAGCAAAGGTTGGAAAAATAGAGGAAAATTAATATTTTTCCTTATACTATAATATTACATATATATATTTAATATTATATACATATAATTTAGGCCAAAACTTATTTTAATATTGTTCTGTGGAGAGTTAAATTGTATGAGAGGAAGGCGTGGTTATTGTCCGATATTTAAAATTTTTGTAACATTCTACAGATAACCTTAACTAAGTGTGCCAAAATCTTTCAAACAATTTCTTTAAGTATTTTCTTTGATATCAATGTTGCAGGGATAGAACCAATTTACTTTATTATGGAGATAATTGAAAGAAAAAGTGGAGTAAAATCCAAATTCCCGGAGTAGATTTTTTAAAATATATATTTGTTGATAAACTAAATCCATTTAAAATTGCACTTATTCTTTGCTTTGTTGCTAGTTTTATTACAAACTTTCCTTGTATTTTGACTCATTAATCTACAGATGATTCTGATTTTATTGAAATTATTCTTTTCTCATATTTTTTGCTTTAAAGTAAATACGTCGATATGCAGACCGCTTCGTTGCGCTGCTCACTGACGACTGTCCTTCAAGCTCTCTCTCTCTCTCTTTACTCTCTATGCTCCAGCATTTTTATTATACTTTTAAACTCATTATATTTTTTCTTTTATGCTTTTAAGTTCATTTAATTTTCTCGTGTTCATTGTAACTCATATTTATCTAAAGTAAATTTGTATTGTTTTAAAAAAAAATTAAAAAATCAATTGATGGTACATAAATATTTTTTTTGTGAGCGAGCAAATATGAAATTTTTCAACTGTATGAAATATAATCTATTTCAAAATTTTGTTCTTAATTCGATTTTTTCTGAAAATTTCCAACAATTCCCTTGAGGCAGATTCTTATAAAAAACTTAATATGAGCCATAATTTTTCGTCACAAAACAACACTTATACACAAAAAAATAATTATAAACAATCGTGTGATCGCAGAAAGTACAAACTGACCACAAATTGTGTGTTTATTCTTCAGGTCTGGCAATTAATTAAAAAAAAATAAATTTGCACTTATCGATCAATTAAAATAGGGTGATGGCTGCCTCAGGGCAGTCTTACGGGTTAAAGAAATTTGTATACGCTGTGTAAAGATGAATGAACCGGAGTGGCGTTGTATATTTCAAAAATTTTCGAGAAGTGGAGTAAATTTACTCCGACAAGAGTAAGGTTTTAGCCCTGGTGCCATGTTAACTTGACCAATTTTGGTGGTTTTAAAAGGGAACTTCTTTTTCGCTCAAATTTTATACCAATTAACACAGATTGACAGATAGAAAGACAACGATTTATGTATTGATCAACATGCCCATTTTTTCAATGTGATTGTTGATAAAATTTCGATATATTGAACTATGAAAATTCTTAAGTTTATTGATGAGTCATTCTAAATAATTTCTACAGGGTGTGGAAAACAGAGTTCTCCAATCAGTTTAGAAGTAAATGTATTAATAGTGTTTTTTTAATGTTTATTAATTGAATTGAATTTTTTTGTTTTTTGGAATGAAGTACATTTTTAAGGTAATTGGGATCCGCGGATTTCAAAAATCTTAAAACATTTGTGTATTACATATAACGCAAAAAATTGATTACAAAATGTAAAAACACTTAATAAAACAAAAACAAAATAATGAAACGTCTTTTCACATCTGACGCCAAATATAAGACAAAAATTGAGAAATGTCAACTATAGGATAAGCGCCAGGGTTCGAAATTTCGAAAATCAAGTTTACACATATTTGGTGTCACGCATGTGTATGTAGGTGTTTTATGTTTTATAAAATAGTTACATATATTGGCAATAATCTTTTAATTTTTTTTTTCTAATTTTATTTTTTTTTTTATTTATTAACAACTATAAATTTAAAACTAATATGGATTGAGCTCAGGCTGCTGAGTCCTTAAGCTTAACTTAGAGCAAGAACAATATAAGTCGGATATTTTTAGAAATTTTATAAAATTTGGATGCTGCTGAAGTTTGCTGTTGAAATTAGTGTTAGCGGATTACATTGCATATTTGCATTCTTGCGTTGTCGAGGTGGGGGCAGGGTGAGAGGAGGTGAAGAATGTTGGTAGGTGAGGCAAATTTCTAATTATTTTTAACAATTAATTCAAAAAGTGCCTAAAAATAAGGGTTGCAGAAATATTCCCCTTGTATCGAAGGAGTGCAGGTTGGTCATAGAGGGATATATTTTTTCTTTTGCTGAAAGATGAGGCTTAATATCCGTACCAAAGTTTACCTGATGTTCCACCTTTTCCATACCTAAATATTTTTTTGAAAATAGGTGATTTTTACTATTCAGCCATTCCAGATTAAACGTAACAAAAAAAAAACAAATCTCGGCCTGATCATTTTAGATTTGCTTCAAACTTTGTCCAAGGTTTTATTTTAGACCAAACCCAACAAAAGGTATACAAAATATTCCGATACGGTTTTCACCGGAGTTGCCAGAGCGAACCAAATCTCCGAAATTGACTGAATCGAATCACAGAATCGTCTATAACTCAGTCATTATACTACCGACATGCATGTACTGTTGGAAAGGTAATAAGACGGGCTACAAAATATATTATAATTTAATTTTGTTAATTTTTAAAATTAATTATTTTTTAAATTAATTCATTAAAATTTAATTTGCAAAATTCGTATCATAGTCCCGAAAATTAAAATTTAAAATTTTGTGTTCCTTTAAGAAAAATAAATTTCCTTTTCTTTGGCTTTTTATTCGAGGTGGTAACTCAAATGGTTCAAGAGATATGAGTATTTTAATATTTTAACACTGCATAAAATTAGAAATTAATCTCAGAATTTTTTTGTATACCTTTTTGTTGGGTTTGGTCTAAAATAAAACCATAGGCAAAATTTAAGCCAAATCTGAAAGGATGAAGTCGATCGCTAGTTATGTTTAATCTGGAATGGCTGTATTCGAAAAATCGAACAGAAGAGCGAAAGGAGTTTAACTATAATAAACAATAGTTAATAATTTTCAATATATACAAAGTCCTTATAACAAGCTCGATATGTGTAATGAACATTACTTTTTTATGGCAAAAAGTAAAATTTAAGGCCTTGGGGTAAAATAATGTAGAAAAGTATAATTTTTTATTGCGATACCCTCAAAAATGTTTAGTTTTGAATCTTTCGAAAAGGCATTATCTATTAGCTATACTAACATCATATCTGAAATTATTATTTACTATTGAATTTCAATTAACTGCTCTATTAATAGTGTAAGAAAGAACTATTAGGAGATCTTAGAAGTAAAATCAAAATATCTTAATTTTTCATACATCACAGATTATCAAAAAATTTTGATTTTTACCCTACTTTCGCGAAAAAAAAAAACTAAAGTTCGTAAATCTGAATCAAGTGTATAAATGTATTTTAATTACATATACCGAGGGACTACTCTACGTTGTTGTGAATACGTACAAGGAACCAACAATTATTAAACTGACAAGTTCAATCCCGATGATGGTAGGTAGATAAAACGAGATGGTACAACAATGAAAATGCAAACGGCAGTTGGTGAGAATGAGAGAGTAACAATGAATATACGATCGATCGATCTAACGAACAAACGAAGAAACCAGCCATTGAGAGCAAGAATATACAGCAAAGGGCCGAACGTTAGCATCGACGACTGGTTTTTATTGTTATTGTTGTTATTGTGCTGTCGCGTTGGTTGTTATTGAATCGTTTTTCTTTATTTTCTTTTTCTTACAGTACAAACATAACTTAAGGAAAAGTTACACAGAGTATGATGTTGTTTTTGATTTTACTGAGAATGATCGTTTCTTCATGCTTGTAATTGTATCTGCTCTAGCTACAATAAACAAAGCATTGCATATAGATATAAGCTGCTTGCTTGCATTCATGATTGAAATTTTACTCAGTACGGAAAAAACGCAAGAACAGGACGCACATACGTTATGAACATGGTCATACTTTGTTCTCTTTTTTGTTTTTTTTTTATTATTCTTGTTGGTATTTTATTCTTAATTAAGTTCTAAACTCAATTTAAATGATTGAAAGTATAGAATTAAACCTTTGGTAAAATTTTTAGTGCGCGCATTAAAATAAAGAAGAGAAAACATTAATTCATACGTAAAACAAAATTTTGATAAAAATTAAAAATCTGTTACTAAACGCATTAAATGAAGCATGTGTTTACGCATACACTCGTGTCAAATATTAAATAAATAAATTAAGCAACAATGTACGGAGATGCTGTGACATATGTTTCTATAATAATCTAAATAAAAAAAATCAAATAAGAATCGTAAATGAAATTAAGCAAAAAAATGATTTCCGTCGGCATGTACATGTGGAATAAACATTTTCTACCAAAAAATATATGTTTACAAAAAAAATAGTTAAAAGTTAAAATTCTAAGAAAATTAAGATAATATAATCATCATTCACATTTACAAATATATAGAAAAAAATCTGATTTTTATTATAAAAGACTGCAGGATCCAATAATGGATGCTTACACATTACCAACATATTTTCCACTGGCGTAAGTATAAAATTGCATATCCTTTTTCTAATGGTCATCCATATCCGTCTTCTTTAGCGTTGATTTTATAAAAACAATTTTTAATTTCTGGAAATTCAGAAAGAAATTCCAAATTGTTTTGATTCTTAACGAATTTATAGTCTCTGGTAGAATCTCAGATGATCAAGACTTTGTTCATATATGTGATAAATTTGACAAGTTCAACAAATTTTTATATGTAAAGTATATCAATTCCATTCAAGACGATGTTTATAATGACCCAAATCATTCTTTGGTCATATTAATAAGACGCGTAAATCTTCGGGATATCCCGCGTCTCTATCATTTAGTGGGGAATGATGAAATGACCCCGTCATCAGTCGGGTTTTTAAAGCATCCTGAGAAACCTGCTATGACTGTTCATCGAATATCGACATCTCAGCTATTGACAAATATAACATTGAACGTAGTAATTTGAACCGAATCGCTTTTGACATTGATGATGTCAAATTAATTGATACCTTTTCTGATATTGATGCAAATGGTGGTTATGGGCCTGACGGTCTATTTTTTGTTTTAATTGCCCTTCTTTTTTGCCTTCTATTTTAAGTTGTTCTTTAACTGTTACCTATACAATGGCATATTTCCGGGTAGATAGAAAGCTTCCTACATTTTTCCAATCCACAAGAACAGTTATTGCAAATTATTGTAGAACTGCCATATTGTATGCTATTCCGAAATTGTTTGATAAAATCTTTTCAGATGGAGGCTGTCATATTAGAAAACCAACATTGCCTTTTGCGAGGCCGTTCATTGGCTACAAATCTACTATTATTCTCAAGCTTTTTAATAAACGATATCGAATCTGGCCATCAAATTGATGTTGCTTTTAAAGACTTATCCAAAGCATTATTATGTAAAAAACTATTTAAGAATACATTCGCGAAACATTGCGTACAGCGGATCAGAAGCTAATTATCTGGGAGATCCCAGCTTGTGAGATTCTATGGATATTACTATGATTTTCTTTCTCTGTCGCCTGTGGAGTGCCACTAGGGAGTTATATCGGTCCATTGCTTTTCATTTTATTTTTAAATGATATATGTATTTACGCGCTCCATTGCAAAATTACAAGATTTGTTTTGCTAACTTTTCTTTGGTAATTTTTTAAAATTACTTCCTTTTTTTAAACAAATGTGAATTATTTTCGCTTTTTAATGGTATGCAATTAGTCAATTGCTAGCGAAAAAAAGATCGTATTCTCATACAAAGCCTTAGCAAATGAGATAAGAAAACCACAAATTTTGAAATAATTTGTTGTTTTCAAAAAAATATATTGCAATAGTTTGTAGTGTCCGACCGAATATTCGGTTTCGGTTACGGTTTCGGTCAAAAATACGGTTTCGGTTTCTGCCAAATATTCGGCCATATTTTTTGCCGAAACCGAAACTTTATAAATTTTACTTTAAATTGCATTTCAGTACGCAAAGGACTGTTTTTATTTTTAGCATATAACATAAAGTTATTCAATTTTGAATATTAAAATAAAAATGTGAATTTCATTTGTACCTATACCACAAAATGTATATTTTTTAGTGCCTTTAATATGTATTTTCTTTATTGTTAAAATAATATTTTTGTTATTTTATATATACATATATAAGTATGTATATTAGGGCGTACCAATTTGTACGGATGAATTTTTTTCGGAGTACCGACAGAAGAGTTCCATATTCTATGACAAAAAAATGGAGCTTACCCCCCGTAAAATTCGTAGAAGTTAAAGTAATATTAAAAGTAACTATCGATTTTTATTCAAACAACTACAGTACGTAGTACTGAAACTTCTTCGAATTTTACGGGGGGGTAGGATCCATTTTTTTGCCATACTTTCTTCGGCAAAGTTGATCAGAATAGAATTTTTCAGTTAACGTACTTTTCAAAAAAAATTGGTACGCCCGAATGTACATGGATTTTTTTTTTTCAGTTTTAATAAAAAAAAAATTAAAATGATTTGAATTTTGTTTTCAACATATCTGTGGTCACAAGCAATAAAAACACAACTCGAGTTTTGTCGAATTCGAGTTATTATCATAATTTGAATCTTCATATCCATTTTCATACTGTGCCAGAATTTTATGACTATCGGTTCAGTGGTTTACGAGATATTAGGGCGGAAAAATAGCACAACTCAACCTGATTACTCTTAGCACTTGAACCTTTGAAGTGCTCTCCTGTAAAATACAAAAAACACATTTATGCTGTTATTCCTTGTGACCATAGATATATACATATATATTAAAAAGTTTCGGTTTCGACCGAATATTAGAAAAATGGCCGAAATTCTGTTTCGGCCGAAAAAGTCGGTTTCGGTCGGATACTAATAGTTTGGTAAAAATAAGCACCGTTTTAGGAAGCATACTAAGCATTACCCACACTTATGTTAGTCGTGATTTCCGAGTTCTTCAAAATTTAGTAAAAAGATTGCTCACTCTACATACTCCTACTCAATTGGTAATATTGAACTTAGCAGACAGGATCTCTGAATGGGTTGACTTAGGAATAAAATTTGACACTTCTATCTATTTTAATGGATAAAATGATTGTATGAAAGTGGCAGAAATCTCTAGGGTTCATAAAGTGAAATACAAGGGACGTCAACTATCCTTATGCCTTAAAAATACTTTTTATTTCGTTTGTTAGTTCCATTCTAGAGTATTGTAGTGTAGTTTAGAATCCTTTCTATATTATTCACATCAATAGACTTAAGGGGGTTTCTGAATATAGAATAAACAACCAAACCAGTTGTTGCCCCTTAGAAGTATAATTTCAGAGTGAATAACATTTTTTCAACAAATCAAAAGTACTACAATAAAATTCATTGAACAATATATATAAAATATTTGACAAGTTAAAATTGGTTGTAGCTGATCTTCAATACGTCTCCTCAAATGCATTGACTTCACGATAGGATACCCATATAGTTTGTGCAAAAGTGATGTTTTGTCTTAGTCAGTGGTTTTGTTAAAACATCAGCGGACATTTCGCTTGTAGGTAAATATTATATTTCAACAATTTTATTATCGATAGCATTTCATGTAAAGTAGTATCTGTACTGAATATGTTTGGTTCTAGAGTGAAGCCCACCAAACTGAGCCATATGCTAAGGACGCAAGAAAACTCTTCTATGCACGTTTTTTAACAGAACTGAGCTTGTTCATAATTTTACGAATTTTAGGTCAAATGAAAATATCTCAAAAACTTATCAAAATAGATAAGCACGACGAAAAAAGTACTAGACATGGAAACAAATAAATTAATACCTTCTTTCATTATGGCTTCAGTTAGCTTTGGGAACACCGCTTTAAGATGGCAAAATGGGTAGTCTAATTTTTTAAGAAATTGTTTCATGTAGCCTAACTTTAGATGCAGTGGTGGTAGAATAACCTCCTCAGCTTCAACTAATTGGACATTTCAAACGTTTTTCCGGCCTATTTGATGCGACTCACGAGACGATCGTACTTTGCGATTATAGCGATTCGGAACACGACTATCATATTCACAAAGATGAGCTATGCGATAATTCCGTTGGTAATCACAGAAGCGACGACTATGTCACGGTTGTTAATGAATTTTGAATTGCATATGGTAAAATGAGCTGCAACATGGCCATAAAAATTCATTTCCTGCATTCGCATTTGAACTTCTTCCCATATAACCTGGGCGAGTTCAACGATGAACAAGGCGATTATTTACACCAAGAAGTGGCTACAATTGAAAAGCCCTTCAAAGGAGAAAATAAAACAAAATTTAATCACTCAGTCAATTACTTACCGATTTTTTAAAACAAATATGCGTTGTATTCGTAATAATCATATTTCTTGAATAAATTCACAAGTAGTATGGTGTAAAAACATCGCCAAAGTTGAAAAAGGCGAAAAAAATGAAATTGTGTTTGTTGGACAAATACACACAGATTTCTCAAAATTTCTTCAATAAAATATATATATATATAGTTAGACCTTTCGAATATATATATATATATATATTTATCTTTCTTCTAAAACCGGTAAGAAACTGAAAAACTATTGATAATCAACTAAGTTACAGGCTTATAAGTGCGCAATGGTACGCAAAACCGGTTTTTTTAAACGGTAAATCAAGATATTTTTGGTGTGTTTGGAAAATTTCACATACAGACTCTTGTTTTACTCGATCTCTTTTTACCAGATCTACTGATTCTCAGTAGCAATACTGAATTCTCGAATGCCTTCGAAAATATACTGATATTTATACTGATTTTATGGAAGTACTGATTTTTTACTGATTTCTGCGACTATAGCAGCATCAATAATCTTTTTTCTAACTTTTGACTATCCAAAGTATGCACTGTATAAATCGTACACTCACTGACTGCTACTAACACAACCAAACATAACCACGGCAAGAACACAAAACACAACCACGGCAAGAACATAACCAAAAAACATTGCACTTTGGCGCCTTTGGCTCATATTTTAGAGCGCATTCGAAATTCAGATTTGATCTCCCGACGAAATGGAAGTTGACCCTTCAAATTTTGCGGATTCTGATTGTGAGAGTCCCGAAGATGATATGCATAAGTAAGTGGATATATCACTTAATCGTGTACGTGGCCTGCTATGAAACAAAAAGTCCAGTAAAAGTGGTTTTTAACCTGTTTCAGAATTTTGAACTGGTGCCTTAAGCCTTTATCATTGGTTGAGGATGTGAAGGAATGTACAACAGTCCGAAAAAATCTTGAGGTTGCAATTTTACTTTGGTGTAGGCTGATCCGACTTAGATCATCCGAAAACTACGAGCTGCGCTAAAATCGCGTAAAATTTAAAACGCCCATTTTTGTCGCTGGACGCAAAAATTACATTTAATCTCATATTGAATAAAAACTCGAAATTTCTAATGTTGAAAAATTTAAGCTTCAGTGGGTTGCATTAATTTTGGATTTGGAATATTAAAATAGATTTAACGTTGAATGAATTGTGAATTCGGAGAGGTTTGATCATGAAAATAATTTCACACTTTGAAATAGACAACTTTCAATTTTTATCGTTAAAAAACTTTAAACTCATGTTTTACTTAAATTACTGCACAATATATTTTTTTTATTTTACTTAATCAACGTTTTTTGCCATTATGGAATTTGAAATTCTTAAATATCCGCGCGCTTGCCACGTTCAAGTAGTAAAGTCGAGTAGTGGGGGAAGATACTGAATTCTACTGATTTTACTCCCACCTCGCGGGAGACTGAAATACTGATATTCACAGTAAAGCATCACTGATCCTGCGCCCAGTTTGCATCTATATAACCAGCAAGTGGTAAACCAGTTTTACGAAATATTAACACGTAATTTTTGGTTGTTTTTGATTATTTAATTATTTGCAAAGCAGTGTTGTTTTCTAGGGTAACTTATGTCAAGTCGACTAAAAACAGCTAAATGTAGTAATTCTCCAAGAATTATTCGTTCTTTCTTCCAAATTAATTTAGATTGCACGGGTATTTGACTTACTTTCGCTTTATCAAGCTCATACTTATTGATCAAATTATTAATACAACCAGGGTGAGATATGGAAAGTTTTCCATCTTGCATAACAATTTCTAAGCCAGTACAATGTGTTGTATACTTAGCCCCAAATACATACCAACGATGATGTTATACTTCAAAGTTATAATTATTAATTTATTAGGATAATATGTTGAGAGCGAATAAATTGTATGACACACGTGTATATAAAGTCTAAGTATATAAAGCCTAAGTATATCTCAATATATATATATCTTATATGACCTCTTGTATTTTATCGATAACAATTACGAACTAGATTTTGGTGGCCATTAAAATATTATAAGTTTCATATGTACGTGCTAGAGTTTAGCAAACTTACAACACAATGTTTGGTTTCTGCATATGTACGGTGACCAACCGTCCCGCATTTGCCAGGATAGTCCCTCTTTTCAAAAAATGTCCGGGTAAATTATTTTTTAAATACGGGGAGTGGAAGCTTCCCGTATTTTACTATTTGTCCCGGAAAAATCCCGCATTTTTGTCCTTTGCATTCAAATATTTCATCGCTTTATTTGAAAGCACTTATCTTTTAAAAATATTTAAAAATGGTCGATTTAAGTTTTTGCCTTCCCGCCTCAAATGCATCTACTGAACGATTATTCAGTTACAATTGTAAAGTGACGCAAGTTTAATACTCTGCAGCAAGCTTTGCCATTAACCGTTTCTTTAATTTAAAAAGCAAATTCATTCATCATTGGCTTTGCTTTTAATTTCATTTGAATTTTTGTTATTACATTTTGAAATTTCCATAAAAATGGACAAGGAAAATATTTGTCGTGAAATTATGAAATTTGATTTGGCAAATTATAGTAGCCGTCAAATTGTAAAGTCTTTAAATTTGTCAAGTCGTACGGTAGACCGAGCTATTATTCGATATAATGAAACTGGGGGTTTTGGAGATAGAGACCGGGGAAAATTTTCAACAGTTGCCACTACTGGTTTAACAGAAAAAATTCGTAAACGAATCAAGCAAAATCCAAGGCGCTCAATGAAAAAAACCGCTAAGGAAGTGGGAGTAAACCGTGAAACAGTGCGAATCATTGCAAAATCAAAGCTTAATCTTAAGCCGTACAAGCTCCGAAAAGCTCAAGATCTGACACAAAAAAAGAAAGATTTGCTACTGCAAAGATGCAAGGCGCGTTGCTACGCTCCTCCGTGTTAAAAAATGTTGAAAATATCTTGTTTACAGATGAAAAAATTTTCACGGTTGAACAACATTTCAATGCGCAAAATGACCGAATGTGGCTAACATCATCATCGCAACAAAATAGGACTGTTGGCCGAGTTCAAAAGCCAGCTTTCGTTATGTTATGGGCTGGAGTTTCCGCTAATGCCAGAACCCCTCTAATATTCATTGAAGAGGGTGTTAAAATTGACCAGGTTGTTTATCGGAGCATTTTAAATGAACATGTTCTTCCCTGGGCCCAAGATACATTTGGAAATGAAAACTGGACTTTCCAACAAGATTCTGCACCTTCCCACATGGCAGAATTAACGCAAACATGGATAAAAGAAAATTTTTCTGGATTCATAACATCTCAAGAATGGCCACCATACTCCCCAGACTTGAATCCAATGGACTACTCTATTTGGAGTATTTTAGAGAGTAAGGCTTGTGCATCTCAACACCACAGTCTGGAGTCGCTGACAAATTCATTAGAGAAAGCCTGGACTGAAATTGATCAGGAAGTCCTGCGGCGAACAGTCCTACGATTTCCGGATCGATTGAAGGCATGTGTGCAGGCTAAAGGAGGTTATATTGAATGAGGTGGGGTTCAAATGAATGCTTATATATTCAGCAATGTTAACACTTAATTGTATTTAATGGAAGTACGTCCTTTTGAAAATAACTGCTGAAATGTGTGCGTCACTTTACGATTGTCACCCTGTATATAATACTTGGACAACTGAGAAAACCCAACTTAAAGTTAAAACGCTTAAAGCAATATTAATTTCAAAGCTTAATTTGATTTAAAATGGAATTTGATAGATTAACTTCAAGTACTCTACCCGGAATATAAAATTTATTGAAATAAAATGACCCGCATTTTGCTGCAAGAATTCTGCATATCTCATATGGCCAATTTTTTGGTCTTTAACGTTACAGTCGTACGCATATTTTTGCAAATATGTCGAAAATATCCCATGAAACCAAATTTTTTGCCTCAAGGCCTACATTTCATGTGAACAAACTTTTTTTAAAATTTTTGCGGTTTCAAACATAACAGTTTTAAAAATATGCGTACGACTGTAACGTTAAAGACCAAAATATTGGTCATATGCATATCTCATATCAAAATTCTTTTGTACTTTTCTGATGAAAGAATCATTTGAATCATTGCAATTTATAAAAAAAACTCACTTATTTTTCTAAACCATTGACGACTAGCTTGTTTCAATACGTATATAGTAGGGATGTGCAACTGGAAAAAAATCGATTTTCGACTTTTGGATTGATCAGAAATTCAAAGCCGATTTATCGACTTTTTAAGTTCAAGAAAATCGATTAATCGACTTTTTTCGAATTTTTGATGCATGGAATAAAAAACAACGAAACAAGAGAATTTTGATATGAATTATTTATGTATGTATGTGTATTTATTTACAATATATGAGCCGTTGCGTGCGAGTCAAAATCAGATTTTTAGAAATACCTTGGTTTTGCTGTTGTGCAAAATATGGTTCTTGTAAAATTTATTTTTCAGATTTACAGGCAGCTATTATTGCCTAAAGATGTAAGCCTAAATAATAAAAAAAAAATTGACCTTAGTACAACCAGCTGACTACAGACTTGCTCGTACTGGCAATTCTCCAGCAATTCGTGTTGGTGACATTCGCTTTTTTGTCTGACATTTTATTTTTGATTTTTATTAACCATTGATTTCTTTAAATGGGCGTTGAAAATGTATCTTAATAAAAAATAAATTAAAACGAAACTTATTATAAATATAATTATTTTTTATATGAATTTCTCTTTTATTATGAATTTACTTAATTTTCAAAATTAGAGAAAAAGCAAGAAACAAACAAGAATTGCTCTGAAGAATCGCCAATGTAAATGCTAATGGCAACTTCAAAAGAGAATCAAAAAGAATTGCGCAATTTTTATTCTTGAGTTGAGACTATGTTAATTATTTTATTGCATGTACTAGACCAAGAGAACTTTGTCTGACAACAGGTGCAAACGTATCAAAGAAATTTATGCTATATTTTTGTGAATGTCCTTTTGCAACTACTCTAGCTTTTCTCTTATATGTATACTGTACCATCTGGTCTAAACTTAGTTTAAACTACCCATTTACAACCAAGCGGCCGTTCACATATTGCGTAACGCAATTTTTGATAAATTTTGACCCTTCCCCCTAGTCGTAACATATCGTAACAAAAGGGTTCCCCCCCTAGTAACGTAACAAATTTTTATTTATGAAATTTTAGCCATGAATTTCGAATTCAGAGGGAGAAAATTTATTTTATAAACTAGTGAATTTTTTAAGGCATCTGATAGTATAAAATCGACGTTACGTAACACAGCTGATGACCCCTCCTCTACACCATGTAACACTTCGCAACAAATTGTCGGACTCCCCCCAAACCGTCTTCTGTTTCATTCTCTAGTTCCAATCTTTTCTTTATATCGACTTGAAAATATCCATTCTGTTCATTTTCAACTTCTTTTTTCGAATTGTTCTAGAAATTTTAAATCACGGCTTTTAATAATATACCTCGTACCTTGTTCCCCTAAGCGATAAGCTTTCGATTTTTCTGAATAACCAACTAGAATATACACATAACTCCATTCTAGCACTCAATTTGACTTTCCTAGCTTTTTGTTCAAAACATAAGCTTTACCTCCAATGTGACGAAGTGCTTTACTACAGATATTTTTCCTGACCACATTTCTTTTGATGTCTTTTGTATATTTAATTTAGTGGGACAACGATTTCTTATGTACACTGCCGTTTGAATCCGCCCATAAAGCATATTGACGTCACTACTTATGTCCTATTCATCCTTTCTGCTACTCCATTCTGTTGTGGACTGTATTCAACCGTAAGCTGGCGCTTAATGCCACACGATTTAAAAAAACATTAAATTCATAATTTGTTAGTTGAGCTGCATTATCTGAACGGACTGGCTTGATCATCCTGCCTGTTTCCAATTCCACCTCATTTTTAAAATCTTTGAAAACTTGTAGATACTCGATTTTCTTGTATAAAAAAATGTGCCAATACTTTTCTCGTGAAATCATCAATGAAAGTAGCAAAGTATATTTTTCTGCCTAATGATTTAATTTTCATACTGCCGTACAAATCGGTGTGCACTAATTCCAAAACTTCGTTACATGATTTATCTGTCTTGTGTGGAAATTATTTCTGAGTTTGCTTTCCTTGCAAACAGCTAATACTGTCTAAGGTTATATTTTTTAATGTTGGCAACCCATAAACCATATTTTCCCTTTTTAATTTTTGCAGATGTGCATTTTCTTACAATTTACGTTGATTAACTTCCCCATCTCTTGAAATATAGGTTTTGTCGTTTACCATTACTACTTTGCAATTATTATCTGTAGCTTTTACAGTAGATATAATATTAAAATTTAAGTCTGGTACATACAATACTTTGTAAAAATATATTTTCTTACTATGCTTATTACTTCAACATTTAATTCAATTATACCGATTCCTTTAACATCTAAAGCTTTTTCATTGGCTAAGTAAACTTTTCCGGAGTGACATTCATCAAACTCGAAAAAGTGTGATTGCATACAACTCATGTGTAATGTTGCACCGCTATCTACGCACCAAATATTATTGTCATCTGATTTGAAAGTATATTCACCTAAATTGCAAATTTCTTTTCAACAATTAATCCAGTATATTTTTCTACGCAATTTGATTGCTCTTTTCTCATATAAACCTTGCAATCTTTTGCTTTGTGTCTTTTTCGCCCACATTTAAAACATTCATAAGGAAAAAAGTTGTTAAACATATCTTCTTCATTCTTATAACCAACACTTTTTCCTTTCTTGTAATACTTATTCACTTTTAATCATAATCGATTTTGTCTCCAATTTCCAGGAATCTTGATCTGAAAGTTCTCAGCTTAGGAAACTCATTGGCAGTGTCAAAAGCAGCCCTTACTTCGTTGTATTTGCTTGATAATCCATCTATTAAAATAACTGTTAATAAATCTTCATCCAAATCCATATCTATTTCATTTAAAGAAGTAAAGCAATAATCAAACTTTGTTAAGTACTCTATTACCGTTTCGCTGCCTTCCATTTTCAGATTTAATAGCTTACGAAATTCTTCTGCTTTAAGCCGCGTAGACTTCCAGTCGTATGTTTCCTCTAGATATAACCATACCTTGTTTGGTGCCAAACAGATGATCATTTCTGCTTTGGCATTCATAACCTTGTCGTCATATTCCTGTTGAACCCTTTTCTGCATCTGCCTTTCTGCTGCTGACGCCGACTCTGACTACATTCCAGGCCTCTTGAAGTGCACAGCAAACGATTCTTATGAAATATTTGAGGCTTCCATGCACTGTAATTATTACCATTTAGTAACGAAATGCGTTCTGTGATTGCCGCCATTGAAAACAAATTTTCCCGATCCTTACGCAATTTTCAATTACTTATTCCGAAAAACTTAGATACAAAAGGTTTTATAAAAAAAAAATTCTACAATTTAATTCAGATGGCAAACGGTTTAGGTCTGAGCCCATAACCTATTGAATATAGATCCAAACCAGTTGTTGCCTATTAGAAGTATAATTTCTGAGTGAATAAAATATTTTCAACAAATCAAAAGTACTACAATAAAATGAAAACTGAACAATATATATAAAATATTTAACAAGTTGAAATTGATTGTAGTTGACCTTCAATAGGGATTCAACGCAAGCTTACTAGTTTTTGCTTTACGAAAGGTGTCCTGGTGTGATGACCCGCTTATGCCTGAACTCTTTACTTCAGCGGCGTACTATCTCTTATGCAATTTTTAATCACGATATTATTAGTGGAAAAATACATTGCCCTCCGCTTTTAGCTAAACTAAATTTTACAGTGACTCAATTAAATTTTTTACTTTGTTAGTTGCTTGCGCTCTTCTTTCATAGAACTTATTATGCACGTTGTACTATGGGGTATTTGACAGCGAAGGCTGGCCAAAAATATTTTTTACACAAAATCGAATTCTTAGCATCCCGAGATGTTTCCTTTGTAAAATCGGTAACATCGGTTGGAAACCACGCCCACCCACCATACAAGCAAAATTTTTAAAGCGTGATAATCAAAAATACCCGTAGGTTATCAACAAAATAAACAGTGATAATAGAGAAATGAAAATCACAACAGACATAGTGACAATAGAAAAGTGGAAAGCGAATAAAACACAGTAGTCAAAAAAAAATTTCGCACGCACGGTTCCACGCACTACGCTGCCATAGGATTCCACGCATACTGTCATATATGCTCGCTACTATCCACCGCTAGGTATATTCAAGCACGTACAATGCCACAATAAGCTCCACCTACGAGTCCACTCACGGTCATCGCCACAGGTGCCACTCATGTCAAATACTCTCGCTACTACGTTCGTTGTCATATACGCCCGCTACTATGCACCGCGAGGTATATATAACGCACGGGTTCACGCACGTACATTGACACAAAGAGATATACATACAGTTCCACGCACCACATTTCCACAGGGTTTCATGCATGTCATATACGCTCGCTACTTTGCACCGCGGGGTATATTCAACACGCACAACCGTTGGCGTACAATGCCACAAGAGGATCCACACATAGTTGCACGCATCACATTGCCATACGATTTCACGCACCACACTGCCACCGGGTTCGGCGCATGTTTTCATATACACTCGCTACTTTGCACCGCGAGGTATATTTAACACGCACAACCGTTGGCGTACAATACCACAAGGGGATCCACACAAAGTTCCACGCACCGCATTGCCATACGATTCCACACACCACACTGCCACAGGGTTCCGCGCACGTTTTCATATACGCTCAGTCCATTGCACCGCGAGGTATATTCAAAAGCACACGGTTCCAAGCACGCGCATGGCCTCAAGAGGTTTTCCATACGATTCCACGCATCATACCGACTTATGTTGATTCACATACGGTTCCACGCATCACATTGCTAAAGGGTTCCGCGCATGTTATCATATACGCTCGCTACTTCGCACCGCGGGGTATACTCAACAAGCGCGTTTCCAAGGACGCACATTGCCACAAGGGACACCCAGTTTATCCATATTACGAAAGCCATTTGTCTCCCCACCGAAGTAAAGGGGGGGTGTGACGACACAAATTTGGGACCCAAATTATGGTCGCACAACATACGTCAGTAGCATCAACACCGCCACGGTACATTAACACCACCACTATGCAGCAACACCGCCTCTGTACATCGACACCGCTACTGTGCACCAGCATAAAAGAAAAGGAAAAAAACAAACAAAAAAGTCACGTAGGCAAAAGAAAACAACAACAACTACAATTCATGCTGCCAGCAGCGCACACACAAATAACGGGACGATCGTATGATGTAGACAGCCTGCTGCGATAAAAATTCGAATATTGTCATACGATCAAACTAGCCAATGAGAGCGTGCCAACACAGCAATTGCAGTAGCGACTGGAAATCAAAAACAAAACAAGGAAGAGGAAGCATGACAACTATAAAAGGCACACGCACAATACCGAGTTTAGTTGAGTTTTAGTTTAGTGTCCAGCAAGCAGTAGTGGAAGACGGTTGTCACAGAACAACCAGCAGCGCATAAATAAAGAGCCAGCATCATCCCAGCAGAGCAGCGGCAGAGAGCAAGCACCGGAATAAGTACAGGCAAGTAGCTTACGAGGTAGTTATGTTTTTCTTTTTGCAATAGGACCGAAGGTGGGCATCAGGCGGAAGCGACAAGTGACGCGTCGGAGTGGTGTACCCAGCCACTCGCCACTTGACGCTACCTGACTGGTGAGCACATAACGGAACGAATAGGGACGTCTTGGATCGGTTCATCCGACCGTCGCCCCTTTCACACCCGTGATCCAACAAACGCTAAAGAACTGAAAGTGGGCATCAGGCGGAAACGACAAGTGACGCGTCAGAGCGGTGTACCCAGCCACTCGCCACTTGACGCTACCTGACTGGTGAGCACACGACGGAACGAGTAGAGATGCCTTGCATCGGTTCATCTGGACAACGCCCTTTCGCAACCGTGACCTTAAAACTCTGTACGCTCTGCATTCTCGCCCTACCAGGAGCATTTCATCATTTGTGAACAACATTCTGCACGCTCCGTATGCTCGCCTTATCAAGGGCATTTCATCATTTGTGAACAACGTTTTGCACGCTCCGTATGCTCGTCTTACTAGGCGTGTTTCATCATTTGTGAGCAACGCTCTGCACTCTCCGTATTCTCGCCCTACCAGGCGCATTTCATCATTTGTGAACAACGCTCTGCACGCTCCGTTTTCTCGCCCTACCAGGCGCATTTCATCATTTGCGAACAACGCTCTGCACGTTCCGTATTCTCGCCCTACCAGGCGCATTTCATCATTTGTGAACAACGCTCTGCACGCTCCGTATTCTCGCCCTACCAGGCGCCTTTCATCATTTGTGAACAACGCTCTGCACGCTCCGTATTCTCGCCTTACCAGGCGCATTTCATCATTCGTGAACAACACTCTGCACGCTCCGTATGCTCATCCTGAAGACTAATCCAGTTCAATACCGGAGGCAGTAAGACTAAACCCTTTTGTGCATATTGAATAACATTGTAAATTTAAATTAAAAGTGAATTAAAAGAAACGTAGAATTAAAAAGAATGTGTCTCAATAAATAAAGTTAGGATTCCCCTGCAACCGACAAATTTTGTAACAAAAGGAACATCTGGAGCCCGCTGAGTTCTACCCCGGCCAAAGAGAGAAAGTTTCGTTACAATATCCATACTCTTCCTCTTCCTGAGCTTCTAAGGTTCATTAGTGAAACAAAGAAGTTCAAGGTTGAGAGACCTTAGACTTTTTCTCTTCCCATTTATCCCCTCACATATCTTTCCTGTTTTTCTACTGGCTCTATCTCGGGTGTAGTACTCTCTTTAAGACTGAGTGCTTTGGTTTAGTCCAGCCCACCAAAAACTTTAAACCTATTTATTTCTTATTTCATTTCTAATTTTTAGTTTGTATTAATGAAATTTGCATGTGGCATAAAGTTCACCGATGGGTTAAATAATCTAAATCAATCTAAAATAAATTATCTAAAATATATTCAAACGAGTTTGGTGCAAATATGTGTTATATTTAAGATACTTTGATCACCAATGTGTTAAATCATAGTCACCAATCAACTCATCTAAAATTTACTTCAAAATAGCTCAAATAAGTTTGATGGGAAAAACTGATTTCAGAATTTGAGCACTCACTTATATGGAGCGGCCCCAGTGTCCAACTCAAGATTCCTACAACTGTGTTGTGATTAATTGTGACAATTTCAAAAATATGACACGAAAGTCCGCTATTTTTTTTGAGCTACGTTTTTGGCTGCGAAACGCCACACATATGAAAGTATATCACTACCGTAATTTAATAAGGCCCTAACACACATTTTTAAACGTTTGTTGGGGCGAAAAACATTTTTAAACTTTAATATACTGAGTATTTTTTTTTTCAAAATTTGCTATACATATTAACTAAAAGAACAGAGACGTAACTTTTGGTTCCCTAAAAAATTTAGGTCGAGATTTTGGAAAACTGTTTTCTGGTCTTTCGCAAAAATATATGTAATTATATATACTGATCAGGGATGCCAACTCATTTTTTCTCTCTTGCCGATAACCTCGAGAAATTCCCTGATTTTCGATCGAATTCCCCGCATTTTACAAAAACGCAATTGACCTCAGTGAGTGTTATTTTAAGGCGACGCTGAACTTTCTCGGTCCAAACCTTAAAAAATTGTTATGGGACTGGTAGATTAATAGAAACGTACTTTCTGACTCCGGAATTCTTAACATGTAAGCTTCAGCCCACGTTTGAACATCAAAGTTCTCAAAGAAGAAGACATTGAATTTCTTTTGACTCAAATAAAAAGTGGCAAAGACTTTGTTTGAGAAAAACGGGTTCAAAGTTTTGACTATCGGTTTTTAACATATCAAATCGATTTCTCCAAACCAATAAATTGTAGGGCCTGCTTAAGAAAATATGAAGATTTTAAGACCCAAAATATGAAATATTTCATAAGTTAAACGTTTTACATTACATAAAATTTGACAAAAAATATTCTTCAGACTTTAATTACTAAAAGCTGAACGACTTCAAATTCCCCGCAAAAAAAAGCTCATTCTCCGATTCCCCGCACCAAGTAAAATTCCAGGAAATTGGGGAATTCCCCACAAGTTAGCATCGATGATACTGATACATACAACACAATTTTTGTGAGGTAGGTTAGGTTGAAGTGGTTGTCGAGAGACACACTAAGACCTAAACGGCCCATTGTGATATCACATAGTTAGACCTACAGTTTAAAGGCGATTCCTAACGGCGGTGATTACGCTGAAATTATGTTTTGCATACTCTTATCCTAAACATTAATTAAAATTTTTTGTAAATGTATTTTGTATATGAAACAAATTTAACAAAAAAAAAAAATAAAATTTAGCACAACGTTATTTAAACCGTTTTTTCTGTATGTTTACAGATTTTCACTTCATACATAAAATGTATTGTTTCCAGTGGTGCAATATATTGCTCATATTGACTTAGATGGTTGGTTGACTTTACACATGCGTTGAGTATTTGGATTTTTGTTCCTCTAGAAATTTGCGAACTTCGCCTTATTAGCTGTAATCTTCCATACACAGCTCTGGCTTTGTTGATTCTGTTGTTGACATCTTCTCTTGCTGCAAAGTCTATGGTCATCATGCTACCTATATAGCAGAATTTGTCCACTTAGTCAACAGGTTGGCCTCCGATGGTCATGTATATCAGAAAAGTACGTAAGTGTCATGGATTGCAGTCATGTTATTAGATACTGAGTGGTATTTGACTTCCACCAGGACCAGGATAACGATTCTTAAAGTGAAAGTAAGCCCGTAAAAATTTGCTCTTTTGTAAAAAAATCCATGTTCAAAGTTTCCTGCATGATCCACATACCAGAATTTTTTTAAAAAAATATCGAATGATATTGAAAAGTGGTTTTCGAGATAATATCAACAATTTTGGAGGATCTGTGATCTCCAGTGATAATATAATGGCCAGCGACTCCTGTAGGGAGATACGGAGGATTAGTTGACTATGTGCTCCACCGTCGTTTACTTAGTTAAAGCGTGAAAGTTATTTCCAAAGTATTATTCCTATCCCTATTTTTATACTAAGCACTGCTATTTTTTTGACCGGTCAAATCATGAGTTGTGAGAATCTTTTATTTTTTATAGTTTTTTAAAACCTTTAAGGTACAAATTATTTTTGTTACAAGTATAAAAGACTTCAAGCTGGTTTTTTCATAATTAAATATTATTTAAATATACAACTAAAAAATGACAGCCTTAGAAGAAAAAAATAACCTGCAAAACATTTTTAAAAAACACAAATACAAAAATGTGATGTGAATATAGACTGATAGAATTTTCCTGAGGGTAAAAACCAAACAAACAATCAGTAAGAAATAAAAAGCAAAATATGATTTCCACCAACGTACACATATATTAGATATTTGAATATTCAAAATTTCCCTCAGATAATACAGTCGTCTGTGGCTCAGTGGTTGAGTCATAGCTTTTGCAATCAAAGTTTTGCTGGTCGCCGGTTCAAACCCTGGCTGTTGAATTTTTTTATTTTTTATTATTGTTTGTTGGGATATTTCAATTTTTCATTTTATTTTTATGTGTTGTATTATTTCCAATTATTTGAGTGCAAGTAATGATAGTAGTGATGCACTGATACGACTTATATGATTATAATTTTTAATAACCACCGGTTACGATTACGATTATTGTATTTAAATTAAGAAGCAATATTTTCAGATTGTATTTGCTATATTTTATTCAAAAATACTCTATTCAAAATTTATTTGATTGCATTTGTGTAATTGAAAAGAAAAAGTAGAAAAGAAAATTACATATTCGTTTTTAGGGCGAATTACAATTTTTCTTGAGTTAAATTATAAGACGGAGTGTACACTATAAATCCAATATTCGACATTTTTTACCTTCCTTATGAGAAGAAAAGAAAAATTAGTAGCAATTTTTTTAACATTTAAATGTATATTTATCTCTAATGAAAAATTGGTTTAACTTAATTTAAAAAAAAATGTACAAGAAGCATTTCTATTTCTTATACAAGTTTTTATAAGTGCTTTGGTAGAAAATATCCTTTCTGAATGCTCTATTGCTGGAGCAAATTAAAAATATTTGAAAGTGATCAAACCTACACAAAGAGTAGTAGTTACCACTCCAAACGAAATCAGTTAAAAGCTCGACGACTTAGAGGGGGTATTTTTAAATTTTGGTCATACAACCCCTATCACGAATCACCTATTATATTTAGAAAAATTTTTTGAACGCGTTTCGATAGACTTTTGTTTAATCTTTTGAAAAAAATAAAATTAACAAAATCCAAAATTTGATCTTTTTTTAAATCGAAATTAGTTTTTTTGCGTCAAAAGAAAGCCTATATCTTTGTAGCAATACAAACGAGTGCGCTCAATAAAATAAAAATTTTCTCAATAATTGCATTGTACGATTATAGTAATAATCGCCGATTACGATTAACAGCAAAATGGATATTAACCTGCGGTTCCCATTAATGATAATCGTAATCAGTGCATCACTAATGTTTAGTATCATGAATATGAAAAGTGAAAAAAAAACTAAATTATGTATTAACGAACACAAGGCAGAAGTGAAACTTCTTGTGAACTAAAGGAAACACAAGCAAATAACAAACAAATGAAATTTTTCAATCGCTAAAAGAAAAACAATGCGTACAGAACGATTATAGCATCATATTACCTATAATAAGGGCATAATTTGAATTTGTGTGTACAAATGTCACATAATAAACTAAATAACAACAACGAAATGAAAGAAACAAAAACCATTTTTTATTCAACAATCGTAATTTTGGCTACCAAAATGCAAATTCAATTTTGATTTTATAGTAGAAGAAAAAGAATGAAACTCGACAACACCGCAAAAAATATAATACTCCAGCAATTTGAAATAAAATGAAAAATTTAAATTTTCAAACAAATAACAAAAAAAAAAAAAAAATTCAGCGCCGGGGTTTGAACAGGCGACAAATTTTGGTTGAAAAAGCTACGACTCAACCACTGAGCCACAGACGATCAAATTATGATAAGGGAATTTTGAATATTCAAATACCTAATATATGTGTACGTTGGTTGAAATCATAATTTGTTTTTATTCTTACTGCTTGTTTGTTTGGTTTTTACGCTCAGGAAAATTCTATCAGTCTATATTCACATCACATTTTTGTATTTGTGTTTTTTAAAAATGTTTTACAAGTTATTTTTTTTCTGAAACGAAAATTGGTCAAAAATTATTAAGCTAAACTAAATTTGGGAGGCCTTATCGTTTTTCGTTATCCGAAAACCCTATAGATAACAAAATGGCAACTTTTTGAAAAAAAAAAAACAATTTTTTTTTTTGCCCTATTGGTTTTGCTTTAACGGACAAAAAAATATTTCTAAATCAATTTTTGCACAAAAATCGCTTCCTAACAGTCCCGAAAACCGAATTTCCTTTCAATTCATATGAATTGGTTCATCCATTAAAACAATAAAACACCCCGCGCGTTTAAGAATGTTATTTCCAGAAAAAACACATTTAAAGTTCAATGTTACAAAAAATCCAGCCGGCGAACGGTTCCCAACAACAGGTTGTAAATTATAAAAGATTTTAGATATGAAAATATCCTTTTGAAGTATGTAAAAAAAAAACTATTTTTCACTGTCACCTTAATAAAATTCAAGTTTCCTTGTACTGTTTGATTTTTCTTGAAATATTCATCTTCCAAATGCCAAAATAATATTTGTTATTGACAACTTCAGTCATGCTTCTCCTTCGGAAGATGATATCGACTCAATAATGCGATAGTATATGGCATTTCAAGCGGAATTTCTTTTAAAATCTACATAAAGAAATTTTGTGTATCCCGCTTAGCAGTTACTGTCTGATCACTTTCCAGGGGATTTAATATATACATATAGGTAGCTATAATATATTATATACATACTAGAAGAAGCTATGGTTTTTGCCATGGTGTAGTAAATTGGAATCATTACTTTTGTTGCTGACTTTTTTCTCTAATTTTAACAGTTCATCGCTGTTGTTAAGAAAATCTGTCGTCTTGAACGCAATTTGTTTGGTTCTACAGTTTTTTATTTTGTATTGACAATTTTCGTAACATCTCTTCTGTTAAAATTATCTATTGAATATTTAGTTTATAATCCTGTCAGACAGGGCTAATGGAAACTTCAATACTGTAACAAAATTTTTGGCTTTCACTAACACAATTTCAAAATTTTACACGGTCTATTTTTAGAAATAATGATTGAGTATTTCAATTGTCAACGCTATAAACCAAAAAAAAATTCCGTGCAACTGAAGTTTTTATTTCCTTTAAATTCGTGTGCCTCAAAGAGTTAAAAAACACTAATTAGTGCTCGAAACATTAAAAGAGTAAAACAAACAAAATTCAAGCGCGTTGTTCGGCAAAAAAAAATTTTTTTATTTTGAAATTTATTTTTTAAAAAAATGTAAAAAGAAATTTGTGGGATTTGAACATAAGCCACAAGTGGCTGCGTGCTTGCTTGCGCACTAGACAACTAGGCTATAGCGCGAAGAATTTCGGCAGTCATTATTTTGTAGTTTTGTTTTTCAAAGCAACAGCACATTGTCTGTTAATATAAAAGAGTTCACTTTTGGATGGAATTTAACAGCAAAATCTGTTGGTTTAATATCCTTTCCGATTGATTTCCGATTTTTGGGCTCCATACTATGACTGCTGTTTGGTTTCTGGTACGTATTTATATCATTCAAAACCAATTAAAAAATTGTACAAATGAAGTTTTTCGATTTGCATTATTCATCTAGCGATAATAACCATATAAGACACCAGTCTGTTTTTGTTTAAATATAGAACGAAAACATTTAAATCTTGTCAGATTCTACCCGTACAAATATGTTGGTGGCCTCTGGATGGGTTATTTAATCAAGATTCATCACCAGTTTCGATTTTATTAAAGGTTGTAGAATTTTTGTTTTTTGAATTTTTTAATGAAATATTGGGTACGTGTTTTTTTTTAGCCGTCATCCGAAATCCTTGGAATCTATCAAGCAAATTTCTTGCGGTATTGCTGCTGATTTTGTAATAATGGTAACAAACCCATGACATTCCAATCCAGTTCATAACCAATAATTTCTTGAGTCAATCTTGGATCTTCTTCAATTTTAGCCTTCACGAGGTCCGCATTTGAATCGTCGGTCGAAAATTCCAAGCTGCGAGAGTAGTCCTCCACAGATAAATATCTGCTTAAGCTATCTGAAAATAGTCGCTTGACAAGGGACGGCACATTTACTCCATATGAAGTTTAGCATTCGTAGCAGATTTGCACTTGCTTAATTATATGTCGAAATCCGTAGAGAATGACAAACGTCTTGGCGGTTGTATTCCTGGCTACCTTATATAAGGAATTTTTTTTTCATCTCAATCCCCACCGATTTTTCTGAAATTTAAAATTTTACAAATCATATTACGGATATTATTACAAATCGTCGATCAACTTCGTATTTTTCAAAAACTAATAAAATACCACCAACATATATATATAATTCTGTTGGTCTTCTCGTACCACAGCCGCTTGTCGCTTCAGTATATTTATTTTTTTTTATCACTAATCACAAAAATTTATGAAGTGGACGTGCCCTGCCTATTTTAAATACATTTATTCAAAAGACATACAATTTATTATGACATTCAAAAATATGTACGATTAAAAATGGATTTAATTACACATTAAAGATTTATAATTGCTATTATATGAATTTTTAAATATGTAGTATTGTATAAAATTATATAAAATAGTATGACTCATACAAATTGTTTACTGTTAGTTAGTGCATTAATTTTAATTACCCTCTTCAGAATCATATATCTCATCATCAAACTGGGGTTGGTAACGAAATCGCCAAAATCTCCATTTTTCATGTGCATCGGCTCAAACTTTCAATTCATAAAACAGAAATCATAGAGTACTTGAACACACACTGAGAGATCCGAAGATGGGGGTAGACGATGCTTATGCGTCAGTCAAATGTCATTCGGTAAAATTGTTTTACTATTTCTGACCAGAAATATATCATAGGGATTACTTCAGGCTCGTCCTAGGGATTGTGCGATAAGGTAGCCAGTACTGTACTGCATTTTAGTTAGCTGCTGATGTTAATTCAGCCTGTACATCTTCAGTGTTAAATCTCACGTAGAACCATAGAACGCACTTGGCCGTTTCTTCTTCGTTAGCGCACTCTAAATAGAAAAACTAAAATAAACAGAATAGGAAATTTAATTTAATGAAGCAGATGCAGCGGATGCCTGCGCCATTGTGTGTTGCTTCTTGGACGGTTAGCGAATTATGACGGTCTCACAACAAGCTTCACTGTGTAACCAAAAAGTTAATATTTTCACCGCATATGTCTTCAACAACCAAATGCGGACAGTATTTACCAAACATATATGGGGCATTATTCCTGAAAAACCCCAAATTTTTTCGTTGTTCTTGGATCGATTTCATACTTTCTAAACTTATTTCCTTATATGACTGTAATTTAACCTGCAAGTATTAGATTTTTAACCCCACCCCTTTCTTAGTTATAAAAGATTAAAAAGGGTTAAATTTTCAATTCCGTCGACTATACCACTCAATTCAAAAGCTCATAACTTTTTTTCTATTCAACCAAATCAAACGTTCAAACTTGATTCTGAACGTTTTCTCATTATAAATATTTTTAATTTATATAGAGAAATTTGTAAATCACAATTTTATTTAACTTTTGGTGCATTTTTACTCTACCGAATGGACTACAAATTCGTAGGAAAAAGAGTTGGCGCGACGCGAAGTGTGCGTCTTGCGTTCAATAAAGTCTTGTATCTTCAAAACTACAGGGTTTTCCATTTTGTTCTTTTGGGTGTTTGTAGCAAAAAAGACAAGCTTTCTTTTAAAAATAAATTTAAAAAAAAAAAAGTTTCGGATTGATCAATCGGATGGGATCATCGAAATTCAAAGCACGAATTCTGAACATTATTGATATCGCCAATTTTTAATTATATGTACGAAGCTCAAATTTGTTTAATCCAAATTTATGAAGGGCCACCTGTTTCGACACAGGGCCCACCTCATGCTTAAAAATAAAACACAATGAAATTTAGTGAAAAAACCATATCCTTAATATCCTTATTATTAAATGTTATATACGGAGTTCTCCCGTAGATGTAGTCTTATTTTTCATTTAAAATATTTTATATCAATAACTTCTAACCAAAAGCTGATATAGCAAAAAAGTTGGAATCAGTGCCCCAAATACTCTTAAAACAATTTTTTTTTCTTTCCAGCTTAAAAAAAAGAATTCAATTGTACTCCTGTGTTACTTTTCATTTACAAACTATCAGTTAACCCCACACTGCGAAGTGGATCACAAGTGGTCCTTTTTTAACTAGATACATTTTAATATGCTAAACAGTGTAGCAGCTCCTTCATATGTTCAAAAACTCTGATGTTCGCTTCAATTTTTAGATTCCCTAAAGCAGCGGTTCTCAACTGTACCCATCCAACGCCCCCTTTTCGAATTCGTGGCAAACCTCCCCTACTTTGATTTTCACACAACAGTTTTTTATGCTGGTTTACTACTTTTTTAATTAAATTATACCCGCCTTGATAAAATTCTAGTTTTTCCGTAGATTGGATGAGGCTCTGGTTAGTTTGCATCAAAGATAAACTAGGCTAGTAAAATTATTTAGTAGTTGAATAGTTCCTCGTGAGGAAAACTAGGATGGTGAGGTTTTAGTTGGAAATTCCCTAGCATAAATTAATCAAATAATTAACAAATCGAGCCAATCATAAATTATATTAAGTGATTTCTAATGTTAAAGTTTGTGATAGTAAAAGGTAGTCGAGAAACTAACCAAATGGTATTTTACATTCGATTTTTTTTTTTAATAAATAGTTTGACGTATTTTTGCGGTTTAAAACTATTATCGGTGCGAATTCGCACCGTTTTCGATGCGTCTCTGCTGATTTCTTTACATTTAAATCGCAACAGCTGATTTTAATTTCGTTCTGCCGCAAATAAGAGATTTTTGAGATTTTTACCAGTTCAATTAACTATTAAATTAAATATAAAAGAATAATTTGTTTTTCTTTTTGCTTACTTTTTCTCATTTCACTTCCTCTTCTTTTTCATTTTGTGAATTATTGGCATGAAAACGCATCAGTTTGCGTTTTTGGGACGACAAAAGAGGAGAACTGTGAATGTTCGAAAAAAATGATGCGTCAAAATCGCAGATGTGCAGATATTGTGGATTCGCACCGATAAATTCTCAACTGTGTGTGCATACCTTAAATCGGAAATCGAAACTGCTAAACTAAAAGGAGCATATTGTAGGTTTCAACATATCTGTGGTCTAAACCAATAAACGCTTAAGTCGACTTAAGACAGAATTGAGTTATAAATGCTATCGCTTTCTTCTTATTCCAATGCACATGTACGTGAAATCCCCGAAATTCTATGTTTTTTAAGACAAAAGATATAAAAAAAGAAAAGTATTCGCTTTCATAGAGTGGCAACCAATACTTTAACTTCAAACCGTGTTTACTCGAAATGAGATTTTCAGACTTAAGCGGTTACTGCTTTTGACCACAGATATAATATGAAAGAAAAGAGAAATTATGTTAAATACTAAAAATTATGGTTACGGTGCATTACAGAGTATTCAAATATTATTTTTTTTTAAATATCTCCGCGCCTCCCTTCAAATCTGTCTACGCCCCCCATGGTGGCGCGCCCACCACTTGAGAACCACTGCCCTAAGTAATAAGTAAAAGGCGACGGCATTAGGCACATTTCAAAAAATTACATCGTAACATCTCTATTCACTCATATACACAATTATGTGGTAATTTTTCAAAAATTGGCAGATTACGCATTTCATTGTAGCAGTCTTACTTAGATTGATAAGCAAGAATATACTGGAGCTAAGGCGGTTGCACCGACCGAGTGCTGCACTCGAAAACTTCATAAAAAAAAATTATGTGTCAGTCACTCACAGTAGAAGTGAAATCATGTAGAAGGTGATATCAAGATTATAAAAATTTCACCACGCCGAAAACAACACATTTTTGTTGTTTGTGGTCATAATGGAGAACAAATGAAAACAAATAATTAAAAGTAAACAATGATTTTGACAGCCCATGATATTGACCACGAAAAAAGAAGAAGAATTGGTTTCTGGTAACTTCACCTGGAATAAATTCACCTTGAGTGTTATGAAAGTCCCGCTAAAAAAGTTTCACTTCAAAAAAAAAAAAGAAAAAGAGAGTGAGAGCGAGAACAAAAATGGATTTATATGTATTTTTAACTAAAAATAATCGCATTTATCAATTAATAATAGTTGTATGGAGTATTATTATTATTATTTTTTAACCAAATTTTAATATTATGCTCGTCCATATTTCAAAAATTTAGTTTTGAAATAAATTTCTGATCTGAGGAGACAATTTCCCTTCAGATAAGCATTATTTTCATTTGAGATATAAAAACTCATGCAGTGAAAGGTTAATCACAGAAATAATGTAACGCTAGAGTTGATTTTTTTCCATTTATAAATTTCTACGAAAAGAAAATGAAGCATTCATAACAAGCATGCTTGTTTATGTTTCATTCTTTGAGGCAACCACAGAAACAAAAAAAAAAAAACAATATCGTCTTTAATAACTCTATAAAATTTTAAAAAACACATCATATAAGAATGTAAAAAACAGGTTTTGATAATAAAAATAAAACGAAGATGCTGTAGACGCTGTAGAAATTGAGATCTCAATTAATTTCGTTTAACAAAACCATTCGAATGCCACATGTGCGAAAAGTACAAGAGCGGCGGAAGCAGCAGTAAGAAAAATGGCTGGTTATAATATTATGAAGAATGCAACCCAATAAGCATTTCTACTTAATTTTGTAAAACTTGATATTAATTGTTTTTTATTTAAGCTAAGTTATTATTATTGGGATTTTAATAAAAGGCCAAACATTGACAAATTGAGATCATAACTTGATAACAAATTTCAAGCATGTTAGCAATTGTAAAAAAAAATTATGTGTCTACAGCACTCACAGTAGAAGTGAAACTTTATTTTGAAAACATAACATATTCTGTTAAGTTTTGCAGTCTTCTTCTCTCTATTTTGTTGTTGCTTTTCTTCTGTTGATCTTTATACAAGAGAGGAAAGTTCAGCCATATGGAATCAAGCTCTCTTCCTAAAGCACTTGAGATAAAACTGCTTGATTGTATGTAGCCGATCCCCATATGACTTCGTTTCGTTAAACTCTTACAACAGCATAACTTCGTTTCTTATTAGTTTCTTTTGAGTGTAATAAACGCTCGTTTGTCTGCTTTTACACACACCGATTTCTGCCAGATTTCTCTCATCGATTTTCTGTTTATTGGTGAGGGACGGGAGACGAAAGTGAACGAGTTAAAATCGGTTGTACGAAGGATTTTAAACGATACAACGTTTGCCTTTTGCAAGTTTTGTACCTCTGTTGTACTCATTTAAAATGAATAACAAAAAAGCTAATATAAATACAAAATCGATCGGTCGACATGGTTGTGAATAAAAGCTGTCGCCGATGGAACAAGATAACAAAAGAAAATATGCAAAAGTAGGTGAGAAAAATCGGCCACAATCCGGAGTATGTAAAAACAGACTTTCCGTTGCAAAATTTTCAATTCACTGCCCTGCTAAAGAAATTTCACTTCAATAAACGAAATGTTTATAAATTTAAGTAATTAACTTGCTGCAGTAATTAAAAGCAAGCCGCATCCATGTAGATAACAATACTAAATGGTTGTACATTGATGTCAATTTAAAAATATACTTGATCTAAAAAAATATCGTAGTTGAAATTTTCAAAAGGTTGCATCAATGTTTGTTGGGAATATGTATACATATATTCAGATGAGGATGGATGTAATATCTATATATAAAGGGCGTTTCAACAAGAGTTGTATAGTTTATTTTTAACATAAAACTCACAAATTTAGCTAAAAAACCAAAAATCTTTGTTTTGGGATATTATTTTTAATTTGTTTACGAATTTTCTTGATTTGAGAATTTAATTTTTTGGTTCGAGATCCTTATTGAAAATTTGAAGATCCAAAAATATGATTCGTTTGTGATTTAATCCAAAAGGAATAGTTTGCAAACTAAAAATTGGACTCAACATTTTTTACTAGCTTTAATCAAATCCCTAGTGGACTTACTTAAAAACTGATAAAAAACTACATAGTCGTTTAGCCGTTATACACTTCCTAAATCCTCATCTGTACCTTATTTCACCAAATACAATTACAAATTTGTGCTTGTGAATTACAATTACAAATGTGTAAAACCATTTTTCGTTTCATAAGTTACAACTCACAAATTTGTAATAAGAGGCAAGAAAAATTGTAAGAGAGTACTTGTAGATTATAAGTGTAAAAAAATTACGTTTCACGAAATTTTTGTATGACTTGTAAATACCAATTTTTTTTTTACAAATTTGTGACACTGATGTATGATACCAATTACCGATGAGCAAACAAAATAAAAATTTCGCGACTGCATTGATTAAGAGGTATTTCTACCTAAAAACTGAAAAAGACGGCGAGGAACTTTCCATATAGCCTGAATTTTCATTATTGCATATCTTAGAAACTATTTGTAGTGCAGTACTAAGATTTGGAATGATAATATGATTTGCCAATAGAATTTGGTGGGTAAAGTATGGGTAGACTTGGATGACTGTTCCACCTGGGTTTTATAAGGTATATTTCCTAAATTATTTGTGGTTAGAGAGCTTTGATTGCCAATGGAAAATGGTAGAAAGAAAAAATGAATCGAATAAACAAAATATGCGTGACACCGCCAATGCAAAGAAAATGCTTGAAACTGTATACCTGAGAAACCATTGCAAAGAACACACTGGCATTTTTGTGTGTGAAGGGGGATGGTTAGTAGTAGTTGTTGGGCAGAATGTGGAAGTTTTTTGGCATACAAAGGAAATGCTTCTCTGCCTTTTTTTGCTAAGGCCCTAACATCCATTTTTCAGTATAGAGTTTTCGATGGATTATGATAAAAAATGTACCCTGTTCCGAAAATTTTAGAAACCTACACTGAAAACTTGCAATCTTTCCTTTTTGTTTAAATTACAAATTCTCGAAATTCTCCTGAAAAATGCGTGTTAGGGCTTTAGCAAATTAAGGCAGCGATAAGGAGAACCATAGTAAGGCAAGCAATACAAATTTAGTTGTAAAGGATGTATGTTGATAGTTATTAGAGAGCCATAGTAAGAAAGATGATGAAGGTTTGTATGTTAAGATGGGATGTTGATAGCAATAACTGAGAAAAATGTTGACACCATTAAACACGTGGAAGTGGAACTACTCATGTAAATGATATAAATGATTAGTGCAATGATTCGATTTTGATCGGAGACTGTCACGCTCATATAGATATATCTCTTGCAAAAGTTTTAGTTGTTGTAATTTTTTCACTACTTTGCCAGGTCCGGACAACGAAGCTTGACGAAGCCCAGCTAGTACTTTATAAAACCACTTCACATTTATTTATTTGTATAAATTCTAACTGCCAATCTATATTAAAAATTATTATAAAAAAGTATATTATAATCTTCGGCTTCGGCCATTTTTTGGCGAAGCCGACTCCGATGATGCAATTTTGGGACGAATAGCCGAAGCCGAATAATCGGTCGGACACTAAAAGGGACTATTACAAATTTAGTAAAACGTTTGACCACCCTTATTCCTTATATTTTCTTCCATTCGCTTTGGCGTTGAGTTTGTAAGACTAGGTTTATTAATTTTAACACTATTGAAAATCACCGCTTCCAGAAGATGTTGGTGGTAATGGGAGTTAATTTTATTTCTAAGAAAATATATTAATATTTTCGAACTCATATCAGCAGACTACCGCCTTGGTAATTTCCGTGGCCGTAGCGGGATTAAGTTTATTTTTGCACCATATGTTTTTATGGCCAACAAATTAATATGTGCCGTGGTCGGATTAAGTTAATTTTTTGACAACATATTTTTAAAGGGAAAATAGCTTTATGTGCAAAATTGTATCTATAACAGTTTTTTCTAGTTTTGGCTACCGATTGTACATTCTGTCAAATAAGTACCCGGAAATTCTCATTTTAAATTTTCCCTCTGAGAATATTTCAAAAAAAATGTTTTCCCAGGTTGGCACAACTGTCAACCACTATTCTGTGAATTTTTATTGCTATGTGTCATTTAGTTTGGTTACGGCATCATTAAAAACAAGTCAACCTTTTGTGTGCGTTGCGATTTTTACTATGGATAAAAATATCGAACAAAGAGTTTGTGTGAAATTTTGTGTTTCAAACGAAATTTCTTGTGCCAAAACGACATGTTTTGGGTATGCGGAAAGTCTCAGCGCGATTGGTGCCAAAAGATCTGAATTTTCTTCAAAAAGTGAATCGCAGTAAGGTGGCTGAAGACATGCTTGAACGCGTAAATTCCGATCCAACGTTCATCGAACGCATCATAACTGGTGACGAGACATGGGTTTTCGAGTACGACATGCAAACAAGTCAACAATCATCGGAATGGCGCGCCAAAAATGAGCCGAAACCGAAATCGCAACGCACACAAAAGGTTGACTTGTTCTTAATGACGCCGTAACCAAACTAAATGACACATAGCAATAAAAATGCACAGAATAGTGGTTGACAGTTGTGCCAACTTGGGAAAAAAATTTTTTTGAAATATTCTCAGAGGGAAAATTTAAAATGAGAATTTCCGGGTACTTATTTGACAGAATGTATGGTAATGTTACACTGTGCGGTGCGTTATTACGCGCTCAAGGCCGAAGCGACTATAAACAATTATTTATATTTTGAAAACTTCTGGACGGTCCACTCTGAAATTTTTATGAGGCATTCTAGGTACTAAGACAAATATTTTAGTAATTGAAAAGACGATTTAAAAGAGTCCCATTTTTTGTAAATGCAATTTGTTTACAACATTTGCTCATTTGTTTTATTAAAATAATATGAAAATTTTTTATTTATTCGACTTATCGCGAACCTTTCCTGAAAATTACGTTACTTTTTATAAAATCACTTACGAACTACACGATTACAAAAAACATTTGATTTTTTTACACTTCAAATGTTTAAATATTCGTAACTCGAAAATTTTGCATATCATGTTGAAAGAAAAAAATAAGGGTCGATTCATTTTGTATCCCATACATGACAAAAAAATGTTTGGGGCGATTTAAATTTTTAATTGTAAATATAATATGGAATGACACGTATATATTCAGTTCTGTCAAGTATTTTTCTTATTTTTTGATTACCGAACATTTGAAATTTCGTGCTTATGCTATTTTTTTAAAAGATTTTTTCCTTTGGTGTCAGGTCAAAAATATATGTGTAGAAATGATCATCTAAGGTAATTGCTTTTTTTTACTAAAAAAAAAACAATAATTTATTGTAAAAGATAAAAGAATACAAAAATCCAAAAAGTGAAGAAAAAGCGTTAACAGATTTTTGTCTATAGTAAAGATCGGCGCGTGGCATGAATTTAACGTGACACGTGTGAACACGCACAGAAAAGTTAAAAAACCCATTCCTCGAATATTCGTGAAATATAGCGATGAAATCTTGCACATATGAATTTTTTGGCTATAAAAACATATGGTGTAAAAATAATCCTAATCCCGCCATGGCCACGCCCACCTCCCTCATTATGTGAGATATAACTATAATAATTCGTTATTTGGAAATTTTATACTTATAACCAGGTACCGTAATCATTATAAGCAGTATGAAAAAAATCAAAATTTAATGCTTATTACTTGAATTTTATTTATTTGATCATCAGTAAAAATCTTTGCTCAGAAATTATAATCATTTTTAGATTTTTATCTGTTTGCTCAGAAATAATAATTATTTTCTGAGTTTTTTTATGTTCAGGAAAAAAAAATCATTATTTGATTTTTATATTTTTGATTGAAACAAAAAAACAAATCGTTGCACAGCTTTGCACATCGTGTATTCAGTTAGACCGAAATTCATGCGATTATTTGTGTTGTTGTTTTTTGCACAAAGTACCGCTTGTCTGTATACATAGTGTTAAGCTGCAGGAGAAAAAGTGCGGAAGTGACTTTTGTCAGCAACAATAACGAAGTGTTGGTTTTATTGTTGTTGTTTTTCTTTTTGTTCTTGTAGTTTTTTCTTAGATGAAAACCCGGAAAACATTTTACGACCTAGCTTAAAACCATAAAGTTGCGCAACGATTTGATTTTTTGTTTCAATGAAAAATACAAAAATCAAATAATGATTTTTTTCCTGAACATAAAAAAAAATCAGAAAATAATTATTATTTCTGAGCAAACAGATAAAAATCAAAAAAATTAAAAATCAACAGGCAAAAATTATTTTTAATTTTTGGTGGGAATGCTCAGAATAAAAATTTCTGATTCCAACTGACCATGCAATCATTATCAATTTGGTGTACTCGACATTGTTCTACGATATGTGGAACACGTTGATTTTTTCATTTAAATATTTAAAAATAATTATTATTTTCGGTCCCTGCTTATAACCATTGCAAAAAGGAGGTATAATCCGATTACTGCCGCACCCGCTTTCCACACAAATCTGTGAAAGAATAAGCATGTTTCGTTTTGTAGGCACATATTTATTTCATTATATATTAAACAATTTCATTTACTTTCATCTATAGACTTACTTGAAATAAAATATTCCAAATCTATATCCGAGTCTTAACTAATTTCTGCTTCATTTGGCTTCTCTCGTTAAGCAAATCTTGTAAATTAACTTCAGCTGAGACTTCTAAAGTAGCAACTGGGTATGGAAGTAATTAATTTTTTGCTTTCTTCAGTCTGTTGTAGCTTGAAAAGCAATTAGAGTGGGTTGAATTCACAGCTGATCATTAAACGTTGTATTTTCTCACCGATAAATCTAAGTCATAAGTTAATTGAGAAAGACTTGCCGTTCGTATTATTTGTATTTTCCGGTTGTACTCTTATTGTATCAGTTGTTATATTCTGATGCGGATATGCTCTAAGTAAGTTTTTTATTCGTCGACGTTTTGTTCATTCCGAACTTGATGCCTACCGCCACTGGTGCAAGGTTAATATATAAAGAAACTTAAAAAAAAGAATCTTATGTCATCTAAATCCAAGTAAAAATTTGAGTCAAGCCAAACATAATTCTTTTCCTAAAACCTCACTTTCAACCTTCTAGCTTTAGACCACTTTTTACAAATTTAGCTAATAACATGTTTCAGGTCTTTCCTTATGTATATGATTTGTAAAAAATTTTTCAACAGCAGCAAGTCTCTTTGTGTACTTGAGGCTGCTGCCAAACGTAGAAAATTGCTCTTGTTTTTTAATGAAGGTGCCAATAAAAAAATGTAATAAAACAAAAAAGTGCAGATAGATGCAGATAAAATTTTTAATTATCATTCTACATATTTGCGTTAATAGTTCTGTATGAATAACAGCAAGGGGCTTTTTGGGGGGTTTTTTTTTACTCCACCAAACTTTTTATCCAAAATTTATTTTTAAACTATTTACCAACTCTCTTTCATAAACCTTAGGCTTTCAGAAAATTCCAAACTTGCCCCATTTTCAAAATATAAGATTTAAGCAAAGCTTAACTAACTAAGCAAAAAAAAAAAAAAATGAAATAATAGCATGTTAGTAATTTTTTTTTTAAATAAAGTTACGAGTTTAACAGCGTCGTTTGGCCGTGTTAATCAAAATTTTAAAAAAATTATTTTTGTATTGCCTTAGGTTAGGTTAGGTTGGAGTGGCTGTCGAGAGACACACTTAGGCCTAAACGGCCCATTGTGATACCACATAGTTGGACCTACAGTTTAACGCCGATTCCGAACGGCGGTGTGGCAATTTTTTATCGGCTTGGTAGTTTTGCCATTACCAACCAATGTGTGTACTTGTACACTATCTTATAATTCTCATACACTTCATATTGATAGTGAATATAAGAAAGTAATGAAAATTAACCACCAGACGAAGACGGGAATCGAACCCGAACCTCCTCGTATTGCCTTAGTCAGCGACTTTATTGCATTATTACTTTTTAATTTAATATTATATTTAATTTTTTATCGATTTTGGCCGCACTCCTCACACTGTGTGACGTCGTTATAATTCACAATTTCTTAAAAATCAACCCTGTGTTTTTCTTCACCTAAGAATTTTGCAAATTCGAAATCTGGCATTTTATTTTTTATTTACATAAATAAAAATTTAACAATAAAAAGTTTGCGTGCGTAAACGTACGTGAAATTTTTTGGAAAAATTTCAATGTGCGTGAACATGCGTGAATTTTTTTTAAATGGGAGTGTGCGTGAGTAGTATTTCCAAAGTCGTGCGCATGCGTGAGTCAAAAAGTACTCATGCGCCCATCTCGAGTCTATACTTCAAAAGTATAATTGTTCGCCCATTAACCAAGCACAAACAAGGATATGCTGAGGCGTGAAACTTATTTATTTTGTTAGTAGAAGTCCTAAGTAACCATGAATTTCACGCAAAACTTATGATGATGAAGATGGACTGAAAAATTTAATTTAAAAAATATATTCCATTACACAACGTACACGTAGAAATAAGGCAAGAAGTTGAACAACTCTCAACTTTTGCCATACGTTGATAGTGTTGCAGCACAAAGCATTGAAAGCAGAAAAGTGTGGGATTTGCTTTTCAGCTCACCGCACTCGAGCTCCGTTTCACTTTTTCCGTGGTACTACCCTTTAGGCATTACTTCACGGAGGGGGGACGGTCTATTGCTTCTTCATAACGATCTGCGCCATTGCGCAGTGTAGTTTTTTTATAATTGTAGTTGCCATGTTGCAGACAAAGAAAACGTGATATGCGTCTTCAATTACGTTCGGTGCACACTGGGTGCAAAACGGATTGTCATGTCCGTGTCCTGTCAGTATTGGGGTCAAGTAGCAGTCTACCAGTCCATGTCCTCGATTTAGCCATCTCGAAACATCCTTTAAAGGAATAATCCCAAAAGTTTTGCCATGTATGCACACAGCGCTCTTTTGTTGTCTTGCGGGTATTTAGGATCGCTTTCCCACCTAAATTGTTTTTGATGTTTGCTGCTTCAGCTGCGAGGAGTGCTATTGGTAACATTTCAGCGATAACCAGGACGGCGTCCTCAGACACAGTACGGAATGCACAGTATTTTCTGAGAGCACTCAGCCGATATGTTGATTTTATTATGAAGTAAAAGCTGCAGTTCATAGCTCCGACCCATATTGAAGCTGCATAAATCAGGATTGAGGTTACCATACTGGCAAGCAGTTTTCTGCGGTTCGGCTTAGAACCCATTATGTTCATCATTATTCACGTCAGAAACGTCTCTGCTCCGGTTGCTTTTGTGTTTGCGTATATCAAATGTTGTTTGAGATATAATCTGTGGTCTATTGTAATGCCTAGATACTTAAGGTACCCATTACTTGTCCACCGACTAATATCCTCGTGGTTTCGACCTTTTTTCGACTATTTATTAATACAGCTTCTGTTTTGTAACCCGCTAGCGTAAGTCCACTTAAGCATTGCCATTCTTTCACTATTTCGACCGCTCGGTTGTAAGTTGATTCAGCTTCACCAAGAAATTTCGCAACAACTACAATGGCAATGTCGTCAGCAAAACCGATAATTTTAGCCCCTTCTGACAGGTTGAGTCAAAGTACTCCATCGTACATAAGATTTCATAATACTGGGCCTAGTACGGAACCTTGAGGGGCTCCACCAGATACTCTATATTTTTTGGTGTCATCATCAGTTTTGTAGAGGAGCACTCTATCGCTAAAATAACTTCCAATGATGTTCCGGATATATCCAGGGTCTTGAAACTGCACCAACGCATTGGTAATTTCATCCCAGTTTGCAGTGTTGAACGCGTTCTTTACGTCAAGTGTAGCTATGAGGCAATACTCTTTGCTACCGTATAGCTACCGGGTACTTTCGATTGCTTTTTGCGCAATGTCTTTTACAGCTGTAATGACATCTACAGTGAAGCGAGCTTTGCGGAATCCATACTGCTGCGCTGATAACCCTCCAGCATTATCAACAGCTGCCTCCAGCCTGTTTCCAATTATTCGTTTCAAGATTTTACCAGCTGTGTCGCTAAATGGGATAGAACCCTATGGAATAAGCACTAGTTTCTGTAACTTCCATATCTTCGGGAAAACTCCTTCTTTTAAACACGAATTGTACTTGTGTATGTATGATTGTATATCCGATTGCAACGTATGCATCGTGTCGCCTCCCGCTTTCGCTTCCTTCGTATCAGTTGTATACTTCGCTCTCACGTAGATAACGGTTTCTATGGGCCAGAGCCTTCACAGTTTCCATGAACATGTACACTAGGCCGGGGCGATTTATATATATATATGTGTCCTAAGGTACCACGGAGGAACAAAGGGTCACACCGGGGCGGTTTGTATGGACTAAAATTTTCGATACCGCGCCTTCGAAATTATGATTCCTCTTGTCATTACGAACAAAAAGTTCTTCCACGTCATTGGTCTAAAATGAATTTCGAGGCTCCGGAATTTGAGTTTTATGGAAAATGTTCCATTTTCAAGGCACTTAGAATTTTTATTCACCCCATATCTCTTTCCTTTATGTTTTGTTTTTTCTTTTTTTCACAAGATTTACAATCTTTTAAAAAGATTCAAAGAAAGTTAACATGCTCCAAAGAAATATTTTTCACACAATTTTATTATAAGAATACTGAACATCAGAAACTTAGTTTAATTGCCTGCCAAAAATTCTAAATTTCAAAAATAATTAAAAAAAAAACATATAAACTTAATGTAAACTTTTAAAACACTGAAACACGTGTACATTTTTCTGAGACCTACCCACTTTCAGAACATTATTATTTTAAAAAATTTGATTTCTGTAGGACAGTGTTTTCAAAGAATTTTTTATTTTATTTGATGCTCCATTATTCTGATTAAAAGTTTGTACGATCAATACTTTGATTAAATTACTTTCCCATGGCATCTTTTTCGAAAATTCGTTGAAAAAATTTCACGTTCTTCATGAGGGATTTGTACTCGAACCTTCCTCCCCCCGTAGATCTGTCATTATATGTATATTAAAGTAAATTACTTTATTTTTTTCTATATTTTATTTTCAGTTATTCCGAGTTACAGTTCCTAGCTTCAAGACGCGCAGCAGCAATAGCTGCTGGCGCAACAGTTTTACCATCACCTCTTCCCCTTCAACCAACTGCAGTATCTGTTGGCAATAACATAATTAATGGTAATACTACAAACAGCTCAATTGCCAGTACAAGTCAGACGATTTCAAATGGGACTAATGATTGTAATATCACCAGCCATGCAGTCGGAAATGGGCAAACCACTTTGGGAGGCGCACATCACCATGCACACAATGCGGTTGGACCAACGCAGCAACACGATTTCCATCCAGCATATAGGATTCCCGGTTACATGGAACATTTATATTCATTACAGCGGGCAAGTCCTACAGCGTCATTTCATGGTAAAATTTCAAATAGATACATACATGTAATATGACATATATAGCTAATTTATTTTATTTTTAAAATAGTAGATCCGTATTCAAACTGTGCACCTACATTTAATTTAACGGGCCTTGGACTAAGCTCGAGTGATTCTCTCGGCGCACGTGCTATTGCTTCATTAAGTGATCTACATCCTGCAGTCGCAGCTGGATCATTAGATAGTACCGATTTTCATTTTAGTTTTGACAGTGCACGTTTAAATAATCCACGACCAGGAAGTATACGTGCTAGTATTAGCCGAAAGCGAGCGTTGTCCTCTTCACCTTATTCCGATTCGTTCGATATAAACTCTATGATCCGATTTTCTCCCAATTCTCTGGCAACCATAATGAATGGGTCTTGTGCTAGCGCTGTTAGTGGGTCGTATGGACATTTATCAGCGGGCACAATAAGTCCCATGCACAATACCATGACGCCGCATTTACAACAATTGCAGGCACATTTGTTGCGTGCAAGCGCAGGCCTTTTACATCCACTTCCATCTCATCAGGCAGCTGCTAGTATGTTCTCAATAGGGCATGTACATCCGTTGCAGTCAGCAGCTGTAGCTGCTGCTGCTAATAATGCCTCCGCTAATAATAGTAGATGTGAGAGAGTTTGTCCAAATAGCTGTTTGTCAAACGGAAATGATGCTAATAATATTAGTGTCACAGCGGCAAATTTAGTGACCAAACAAACGGTAAAATATATATTAAACTATCTTTACTTATAATACATCTTGATCTTATTTAGAGTTATGAAGACTTATCATCCGGAAAATCAAAATTAGAGCAACCTTCATCAACCTCCAGCGGCGTAGGACAAGTAGAAGCCGATAGTGCTTCGGCAAATATGCTCACACGTCGCCAGCGTGGCAAAGCCTCGCAAAATGCTTCTGTGTCATATAATAATCATATTCAATGTGGATCTGCCACAACAACAACACCTCATACGGACATTGAGTGTCCCATTGTCGACACAACAGATATCAAAGATGAACCTGGAGACTTCATTGAAACCAACTGTCATTGGCGCAACTGTGGCATAGAATTCATGACGCAAGAGGAACTTGTCAAGCACATCAATAACGATCATATTCAAACTAACAAGAAGGCATTTGTATGTCGATGGGAAGATTGTTCACGTGGTGAAAAACCATTTAAAGCTCAGTATATGCTAGTGGTGCACATGCGCAGACATACGGGCGAAAAGCCACATAAATGCACGGTGAGTATACAATAATAAACTGAAGCTCTTGTATAAAATGAAAATAAGCTTGAAATAAATATTTCTTACAGTTTGAAGGTTGTTGCAAAGCATATTCACGCTTAGAGAATCTTAAAACGCATTTACGTTCACATACTGGAGAAAAACCTTACACGTGCGAGTATCCTGGCTGTAGTAAAGCATTTAGCAATGCAAGCGATCGAGCTAAACATCAGAATCGTACACACAGCAATGAGGTGAGATACATATAAATTTTACATATCTGTGCTGGTAAATTAAAGTATAAGTGCAGGGTGATTCGGTCCCGATGGTCAACATGGCTTGTTTCAGTCTATTTGTTATAACATTTAAAGCTAATAAAATTATTTTTTTAACAATATGTAAAAAAGCTTCGTTAAGTAATGTCTTGAACTAAAAGATAGTAAATTTATAACATATGGTGAAACCAGTTATTTTTATTAGGCCTGCAAATAGTTAAAGTAGCAAAAACCAACAGGCAACTATACTATATTATTATGTTTATATACTAAAAATCATCCGTAGTCAATGAAAATAGCAGAGGATTTTGTACTTTATATCCCCTTCAAAATTCATTTTGGTTTTTCTTCGTAGCTTGTTTGGTTTTCGAGTAATTCCTATATGCTCCGCACGCAAAAGTTCAAATAAAGATGCGCGCACATTCACAGTACTTCCAAAGTACTAAATTAGCAATTTCTTAAATATTAGCTGCGTTTTATTCGCCACTTGCTTCTAGTTATGTATAACTAGCAGCGATAATATATCAAATTGTATTGTGAACTGCTAATAGCGGAACAAGAAGCATGACAAAACAAAAAAGGAAAATATTTGAAATGACTGGCGGTGAAAATAAGTTAAAACCATATTATTCATTGTGAATAACATTATAACGAAAAAAGACTTGACAACTTGGTCGTTTTATTCACACATGTTATACTGACTGGCGAATAAAACACAGCTATTGAATATCTCAAAAACTATGACATATACAAAAAATTACTAGAAACCTTTTTTTTAGTAAATCACTCAAGCTTTTTTTTTTGTAGTAAAAAAAACTTTTTTCACCAGAAAGGGGATTTTTTGGGAGGGGGAGGGGGGTTGGGTCGCTCTGCAACCCCAGGACTGATTTTTGTGGTTTTTGAATCTATCATACCTCCACTACTTCTTTGGAGCTAAGATTTCTTTTACGAATATGCATAAGTGTGGGGCACTGTTCTAAGATGTACTTCGCAGATTTCCCATTTTCTCTGCAAAACCTACATGATTCATTAGATGTAATTCCGAGTTTTGTTAGGTGATAATTCAACCAACAATGACGTGTTAGAATTCCTGTAATGATTTTAAGACTATTCTTTGACAAACTCATACATTCCTTGAAGCGTTTTAGGTTATAGGTTCCTAATAGTGCTTTCGAATGCTCTAGTTCTGGTCTGTATTCCCAGTATAATTTCCTTTGATTTTCTTCTTCTTTCTTAATTAGAATAGAGAGTGTTCCTTTACCTATTTCGCAGAATGGCTTCGAACCTATGAAAGAAGTTGATGCTGCTTTCTTTGCTATTCATTCCCTTTAATCCCAATATGACCCGGAACCCAAAGGATCCAAACCCAATTATATAACCTAAGCGTATTTAATTTATCAAGGCACTCCATCTCCAGTTCTGAGGTGACAGGGTGAGATTTAAGTGCATTGATAACAGCTTAGCTATCTGTTAGGATCGCAATGTTTTGGTTCCGATAGTTACGCTTAAGATTAAGGTATGCACATCTATCAATTACGTATATTTCAGCTTGAAAGATACTGGTGTATCCACCCATGGGCTCAGAGTATTTTATCCTCAGACCAGATACTCCTGCACCTGTTCCTTCCTCATTTAAGCAAATCAAGAAAAAGAAAACATAAACAAAACAATAAATAATAATAATTAATTTGACCGAAGACCATAGTAGTCAGTGCCACTGCAAAATAGTATACTAAAAGGCTGTCATAAGTAAAAAAACATGATTTTTGAGTTAATTATGCAGAATTATTCATTATATCACACTGCATATTGTGTAAAAATTTTATATTAATATCTTGCATACTCTGCGCGTGAGAATTATAAGATTACTTCTTTTTTCTGCAAAGTGGGAGTCAATTGAAAACTTTAAACACGTTTTCTGGAGTTATGACAGTCTTTTAGTAAATGAGCAATATATACAATTATATTATAGGTATAAGCTTTTTAATATAAATAAATAAATCGATGTATATGTATAAATTTTCATATTTCAGAGTTGTTACTTTTTTCGGATTGTACATTTTGAGCTCATACAGTGACACCCTTTTTAGTATTTAAAAAGATTGAAATTTTGCATTTTGAAAATATAAAAACAATATATAACAATTTTTAATTACTATAAAAGCTAAGCACAGAATGTACCAAATTTGAAAAAAGAGTACCGATGTACCAAGAGCAGAAAAATGAAAAAAAAATTTACCAGTTTTAGTAGAATTGTACTAAAGTGGCAATCGTGCTTCGACAGCACGATCAGGGTTCACTTGTATGCGCTTAATGTCTAGTTTTCGTATCCCTGCAAAGCTCGTTCGTCTTGTGCAAAATCAGACTGACAAACACACCATCAGAACAATGAAAATCGGAACATAACTCTTCGCGCCATTTAATAACAAAAAAGGTTTCAAAAAAGGTTATTCTCTTTGGCGCGACTTCTTCAAGAGAAAATAATTAGAGCTGCAAGCATCGACATCTCTGCACTATCTTCAACTAGAGTGTCGTGATGCCGGCATTAGTCCCAGCACGCGATATCATTCTCAAACGTGGGTCACGGCGTCTTGGACAAAATGTCAGTGCTGACAATTATACTTTTGAAGCCGTCAAGGATTTCGTCTACTTAGGATGCAGGATCAACAACAACAATAATATCAGCCTTGTGATCAAGGGGAGAATAACTCTTGCTAACAGGTGTTAGTAAGGACAGAGTAGGCAATTGAGAAGCAGAGCCCTCTCTCGATGGACAAAAATAATGCTCTATAAGTCTCATATCCTTTTCGTCCTAATGTATGGCACTGAGACGTAGACATTGACAACCAATGATGAGAGGCGGTTAGAAGCGTTCGAGAGGGAGATACTCCGGAAGATCTAAGATTGAACCATGGGCTGTACGCCGACATTGACGTAGTCAAGCGGTTCGCTGGCTGACCATGTTGATCGAATGGAAGAAACCGCTCCAACTAGGAAGGTGTTTTATTCGATCCACTGTACTTAGCCTTACCACTGGGGTCAGCCGCCTAAGCAGGGGCGATTGAGGAAGCTCCATTGAGGCGGCCAAGACTTATCATTAGTTGAATTGTCAACTAAGTAAGTGAGTAAGTAAAGTTATAAAGGATAAACAAACAAAGCTCACTGATCACCTGTGCAGTTGTTTATTTCTTGTAATTGTGAACTGCGCATGCTTCGAGTGATGCGGTACGAAATTCAAAAAATGTAAATGGAAGCAAAAACAAAACAAAGTGACGTCCAATAGTAAAACATGGACAAAGCAGAGAGAGAGTTTGGAAAATTGAGTGAATTACTGCTGAAGCCAATAAATATACTCTACAATTTCATCTCTGATTTGTGTCGTCTACGTATTTATTGGAAGTTGTTGGATAACGTCAATAAAATATCGTTTCGTGATTCGTCATCACAGCTGCCTGTAGGCTGACCGGTGTAAATAGAATCTACGCTACCAGGAATTTCAGGGAAACTGGGATTCAAAGGTGGAACATCCCATATTTTCATGCTTGATTTGATCGGATTAGGTTTCATTTGACATAGTGTTGTTAGGGGGAAAAATTGCAAAATTTTAAATTTGTGAATTTTGGAACGAAAGTGAGCCACGTTTCAAAACGTTTATCGAATTTATCAGGGAGTTTTATCTTGGCTGACTCGTCAGCTTAAGTAACGCTGTGGCTTACAAAACGCTAAAAATAAGTTTTGCACTTGCACTGCCTTAGTTAAACTAGGGATCAGCAGATCCACAAAAAAGTATAAAACTAAAAAAGTGTAAATAAATAAGAGAGGCTTCTGGCAGCTATTCTCCCGCGAGACTCGGAGACGAGAGCTGGGATCTTAACCTCAGGCAAGCTGCCTTGCCATTGTTCAAATCGGTCCACTTCCCCGAAGTTGCTCAAACGGACAGCCATAACGGTACATAGCGCTCCAGCCATGGCGGTCACAGCGGCTAATATCGGTATTCCAACACAGAGCCTTAATCGGCACTACAACTCCGATCAACATCAACGCTACCGCAATAAATTTTATTTATATTTTGAAAAAAAGAATAAATTAACTACCCTGATATAACGAAAAACCCATAATTTTGGTATGCGCGGGGCCAATATGTAATTTTTTTTATTTTACCTTGTACAGATCCTGCGGTGACAAAGAGCTCAGGTGTTCGTCTCTCAACTCTCCAGAGTCAAATATGCTTACTCTGATCCAACAAAAAGCAGGACAGACCCTAGAGTTTAGAGTTGTGGGTGGGCTGGACTTAACCACAGCACTCAGTCAAAGAGGACCATTGTGCTATACAAAAGGATAGAACCAGTTGAAGAGAGTAGAGAGACAGGAAAGTTATGTGGGGATAAATGGGAAGAAGGAAGGTCTAGGGTCTCTCAAATCCCGAAATTCTTTGTTTCACTGATTAACCTTGGAAGCTCAGGAAGAGGAAGAGTATAGACATTATTCATACTCCAGACATCACTACCCAACAGCCTCAATCTCATTCTCGCGAACGCTGGACAGCTACAAAGATAATGCTCTGTAGTATTGTCGTCCTCAAGACACGATTGGCAAATTGGATCGGTGATGACGCCTATGTTAGTCATATGCTGACCACATGTGTTGTGCCCCGTGATGACACCCACCAGTAATCTCAGGTCCTTTCTTTTCAGTTTGAGAAGAAATTCCGCTGATTTCCTGTTAGGTTTTCTAACGAAGCACTTTGCGGTTCTGCAGCAGTCAAGCTCGGACCATCTTCTCTATGGATAGAACCCACGAAATCGTTGATCCAACGCATGATCTCCCCAAAACTGACGCCAGGAAAAGGTTTCGGACCCTCTGGTGTAATTGCAGAGCCTTCATTAGCTAGTTTATCAGCTAGTTCATTCCTTGCAATACCACAGTGTCCTGGAACCCATATAAGACATAACTAACAACCATCTGTCCAGTAGAAAAAGAGTACTTGGTCTCATCGTCCAAGTACCAACTGGATCCAATACCGTTTGAGGTTTTGAATCCGTCGGTATAGAAGACATGACGAAGACCCCGGAGTACGACCTCTGGACTTAACCATTGATCACGTTTCGTGAACTTGACTTCATATCTTCTTCCGAAGCGGATGTAAGACACATGATTGTCCACGGGCATCAAGAACAATGGGCACTGTACTGACAACTGGAGGTATATCATACTGCGCCCTACATCCGCCTCGACATGCCAAACTCCATTTAACCGGAGCCTGTAGGCCGCTCTCATCGCTTCTTTACGGATTTGAAGATCCAGAGGAAGCAAGTCAAGCAAGGCATTGAGGGCATCACCAGATATAGTACACATTGCACTAGCGATACCCAGGCTCACACTTCTCTGAAGCCTGCTCAGAGCGGATACTGTGGACTTAACCAAAGTTCGTCTCCACCATACTACAGAGGTATACTTGACAATAGGTCCCACAAGAGTAATGTATACCCAGTATACCAGAGCTGTATTCAGACCCCAAGCCTTGCCGAAAGCACTGCCAGAAAACCTTTAGTGCACGCTAGACCTTCAGCTCGACTTGCGTCTTCCACAACAGTTTGCAATCTAAGGTTACCCCTAAATATTTAACTTCAGAAGACAACTGCAGTGTAACTCCATCCTTACGCCATCCTTCTTGGGAAGACTTCTTGCACTTTGATGCACACCGTCTGTAAGGACCGTCCCGAGATTAGTACGCACACATCGTCACCACGAAGCACCATAGAAGAGGAGAGAGTACGCCCCCTTGGGGGCATCCTTTCTCAACCTCAACCTCGTGATAAGCAGCCGTTTGGATAGCATGGTATGAATCCATCGAATGACGATTTCTTCAACACCATATTCTCTGGCCGATGAGCACATCGAGTCGAAGTTAGCGTTGTCAAAAGCCCCTTCGATATCGACAAACACTCCCAGGGTATAGTTCCTTGCTTCCAACCCTTGTTCAGCTGATTCACAGGATTTTCCACTCTGATAAGCATGTTGTCGAGAATTGAGATGGTTTTGGCTTAGAACCTTCAGCCTGATGTGCTTCTCGACCATGCGTTCCAGACTTTTAAGCAAAAACGATGTCAAGCTTATCGGTACAAAACTCTTCGGTAGAGCGTAGTTATCAACAACTTTAATCGAGGGCCAAAGACGTGGAATATATCCGTGAGCGAGACAAGCCGTGAAGATCTTTTCCAGAACCTGCATAAGATTTCTCCCTCCCCGCTTTGGCATGATTGGAGAAATGCCGTCGGGTCCAGGGGACTTAAAGTCATCGAATGACGAAAAGACAAATCTTAATAGCTATAAACCATCTTAGAGGCTATAAACCAGTCGAGCCTTCTGGTACTGGAGCCAACCTGACCTTGCAACCCGGGAAATGCTTTGCAAGGAGTACGTCATTAACTTCTGACCTAGAGTTGGTGTAGGAGCCATCGGGTTTCAGAATTGAGTCCAACTTAGCCGTCCGGTCCCTTTGAAGAACTTTGCATAGCTTTGCCGAACCCTTCTGATCTACCATTTCACTGCAAAAATTTCTATAAGAGTCCAGTTTTAAATTTCACCTTCTTCTTATAGTCCTTTTACAGCTGACGGTAGGCAGTCTAGTCCGCTTCCAACCGAGATTTAAGGGCTCGATTTAGAAGCTTCCTGGAGTTTTTCCGGAGTTTCGAAAGCTCAGCGTTCCACCAAGGGACCGCCTTTCCTAGTCTACTTACTCCTACGTTCCGCGCACACCATCTCATAGCAATCAGCGAAGATTCACCTTAATGTATTAGAGGCTTCCTCGATTGACTCTATTGTCCGGAGTTTAGGAACGACGCGAATTCTTTCTTCGACCAGCTCACCGAATCGTGTCTAATCCGCTTTTCGAGGATTTCGGCCGGCAGGAACCAATTTTAGCTTACCTTCCCTACGATTCTAATATGCCCCCTCCTACGAGGGAGCTGATGGAAGTCGAACGATACGCGGAATCAAATGGCTTAGGACTAATAGTGGGCTGTGACGTCAATGCTCAGAACACTATCTGGGGGAGCACCAAGTGTAACTTCAAGGGAAATAAGCTGTTGGATTT